>JAADWH010000039.1:0-65051 GCA_023335995.1 Globisporangium nagaii
CGGCAACGGCAATTTCTTCGGTGAGATGTCGCTGCTGCGCGACGAGCCTCGCCAGGCGGACGTGATCGCGAACGGCGTGCTCGAGTGCCTGTCGCTCAACCAGGCAAAGTTCGTCGAGCTCCTGGGTCCGCTGCAGGAGATCCTGAACCGCGAAGCCGACGAGCGCAAGACCGCGCTGAAGCGCTCCGACGTGATTCCGATGGAAGATCTCGAGATGATGCGCACGCTCGGCTCGGGCACGTTCGGTCGCGTGAAGCTCGTGCGCCACAAAGCCACTGGCGCGGCGTACGCGATGAAGATCTTGAGCAAGGCGAACATTGTGGCGTACAAGCAGCAGAAGAATGTCATGAACGAGAAGAACATCATGGCGCAGTGCAACCACCCGTTCATCCTCAAGCTGCACCAGACGTACAGAGACAAGAACAACTTGTACCTGCTCATTGAGTTTGTCCAGGGTGGCGAGCTCTTCACGTACTTGCACTGCTCGCCGAACTCGCCCGGTCGCCTGCAGAACGACCACGCGCGGTTCCTCGCGAGCCACGTGCTCATGGCAATCGAGTACCTGCACGACCGCAACATCGTGTACCGCGACCTGAAACCCGAGAACCTGCTGCTCGACACGCAGGGGTACCTGAAAGTGGTTGACTTTGGCTTCGCGAAGGTCGTGGAGGACCGCACGTACACGCTGTGTGGCACGCCGGAGTACTTGGCGCCAGAGCTCGTGCTGGGCAAGGGCCACAACAAAGGCGTGGACTACTGGGCTCTTGGTATCCTCATCTACGAGCTCGTGGTCGGCCACTCGCCGTTCTCCGGCACGAACCAGTCGGACCAGATGCAGATCTGTCGCAACATCGTCAAGGAGAACGTGCACTACCCTGCGAGCATGAGCGACGCGTGCAAAGACATCGTGTCGAAGCTGCTTGAGCGCGACGTGACGAAGCGCTTGGGCTTGACGCACGGCGGCGCCGGCGCCACGCGCTCGCACGCGTGGTTCAAGGGTCTCAACTGGGACGCCATGTACAAGAAGACGGAGCCCGCGCCGTACAAGCCGCGGCTCGCGAACGCGCTCGACACGTCCAAGTTCGACTTTGTCGCGGACGGCGACGACGATAGCAGCTCGCCGGCGTACACGGACGACGGCAGCGAGTGGGACAAGGACTTTTAGCGCAGCAGTCCGTCCGTCCGTCCATCATTAGCTTTCATTCGTTATAAACCCATAGAGATCCATACACACAAAGAGAGGCTTGCTTTTGAGACGTGGTCCACGCCACATTGAAGTTTGCCTTCAAAGCGAAAAATTGATTGAAATGAACAAGATATCTGGAAAATCGTGTTTTATGCGCTGTTAAAAGACTTGTCGTGAGCTGAGGTGATACAAGCGCGTCCGCTCGCTCTGCTGACACGGCCTCGCTGCGAGTCGATGTTACACCGACAGATTGAGACACCGCTCGTGTCTCTCGCCAGACGCTGATCGAGTAACAAATGTCACGATGTTGCGCTGCTGCTGTTGCTGGCTTCAAAAATGGCGCGGGGGCCTTCGTCTCTTGTGCAGCCGCGCCGAGCGAACAGCAGCACCAGAAGCGCGCGAGTCCTCGTCCTCTGCGACGCTGCTTTTTTGGTGACAAGAACGTGGGGCGTGTCGGCGGTGGTGTACACACACACCACCAATGTTAATAAATGTTTAGCTCTGGTGTGAGGGTGACACGAGAGCGCCCCCTCGCTCTGCGTAAAACAACACTGTGTTTCGCTGACAGATTGAGACGCTGAGCGCGGGGAACAAATGCCAAGCTGTCGCACAGCTGCCCACGCCGAACACCAGCGGCATTTGCAAGGCTGAGCTCAAGCCGCCAGGCTCGCGCGCAAGCCTCGAGGGTATGCTTTGGGGTATAGCGTTCAAGCGCAACAACACCGCTGTCTGGGCACGCCTCGCCGCCAACCCGCAAGCATGGAAAGCAGGCTCAAAACGCGCAGAGCCCGGTCGCTCCGGATTGAAGCAGGTAGAGGTCCCCGCTCGCCTTAGTTGTGTTCCCTTCCGCGAAACGGCCTGCTCTGTGTGAAGTGAGACAAATGGCGGCTGGTGCAAACGGTCGGCCGACAAAACGTCAAGAGACGGTTGGCTGGGCAGCCACAAAACTGAGGGTGGCTAGCGGACCCTGCTGGGTCCATTCGCAAGCCGCGGTCTGCGCTGAGAATCCAGTGAAAATATCCGCTCTGTGTGTATACATAGCCTCTGCGGACTGAATGGGTGGTGAAGGACGCCACGAGCGCAACCTCCATGCAAACGCCAGGTCGGCTGCCGCTTGTCCTTCCATTTTTTTAAGTCACGGAACTTTTGTTACACTTCTCTCCTTGTAGCGCGCCCCTGTCGCTCCGAGCAACAGCATTTCTTTTCTCTCGTCAGGATCCGGAAAATCGGTCGATCGGAAAAAATGTATCAGAGCAATGAAATGTAACGCGAGCGGAAAGAACCTGAGCGCAACAGACGTCACGCGTGGAAACAAAACAGTCGTGCAGCTTTCGCTCCCTGTCTTTGCCGTCCCTGCTGCGTGGGCTGCACTCGGCCACACCACATGCGAGCCATTCCCGTGCTCTTCCCTTGGATGACAGCCTTCATGCAGGTCGGAGATGCGCGTGCGCGCGCGATGAAAGGTGTTTCCGAAATAGACAACCGCGCCGGACGCGGAGGAAAAACACACCTAGGACGGCCGCTGCCCAATCAAATTGCGAGCGGCTCATCCCGTCCGACTGGGAGAGGGGAGGAGACGACCAGAGCTGCCCAATGAGCGGCGTCCGACGAGTGAAGAACAAACGCTCGTCGGGTGGGTGACGTCGCCCCGCCGGAGGTTGACTGCCTGTTCCGTCGCGTTCCCCTCCCGTTCTCTTGGCTGTTGTATGCCGCGTGGCGAGCCGTCTTTGTGTTTCACTTTGGTGTACACGCCGCGTCATCCCTCCGCCTGCGCTTTGGTTTGCTTGCGCTTTTGCTTGCGTGGTGTGAGTGTTTGCGCGGCGTGCTGGTTTGCTCACAAACGCTTTTCGATCTGGTCGCACGCAACAAACACAACACGAAGCAAACACAACAGAACACGCGTCCGCCCGCCCCATCCTCGCCCACATCCACCCCAACACCTCCAGCACCATGCCGCGGTCCAGCTCCGTGAGCGAGAAGATATGGGCGCAGGCCATCCACGCCGTGACGGTGCAGAAGATGAGTCTGCGCCGCGCCGCGCAGCTCTACGGCGTGCACCACATGTCGCTGCACCGCCGCGTGCGCGGCCGCTACGTGAGCACGTCCACGGCGCGCTTCGCCGACGAGTTCCAGCTCTCGCGCGCCGAAGAAGACGAGGTCATTTCAGTGCTGCGCGAGCAGTACATCCACGAGCACCTCGTCACGTCCGACGACGTGCGCTACGTCGTGCGCACGATCGCGTGCCAGAACGGCCGCCGCGACATCCCCTCGGACTTCCCCCAGAACCGCTGGATCGCCGCCTTCAAGCGCACCTACGGCTTCGCGAATGTCAGTCCGCGAGAGCTGCTCGCGCGCGACAGCAGCACCAGCAATGGCAACGGCTCGTACGAGGACGCAGCGACCAACAGCCCGCTCTACAGCAACAACAGCGGCTCGAGCCCGGGGAGTGGTCCAGACCACGTCGCAGCGTTCAATCCGCCACCGCCAGCGCAGTCGGTGCACCGAGGCAGCCAAGTGGCCAGCCCCATGTACACCACCGCCAGCGCCAGCGCCGCCTCAGCGCCAAGCAGCAGTCGCGCGAACAACATGTTCGAGTCCCAGCGCACGCTCAGCCGCGCGTACCCGTCACAGTCCATGGTGGCCATGCAAGCCAGCGCACTCCATGGCAACGGCAATGGCAACGGGACCACGAATGACGAGCGCGACGACACGTCCGAGAGCGACAGCGAGCACAACCGCGAGTCCACGGAGCAGGACGAGCGCTTCGTGGAGGAGAAGCGCTGCCGCCAGAGCAACACGGTGTCGGCTGAGACGTGGGAGAAAGCCATGGACGCTGTCGAGATCCACGGCATGAGTCTGCGCAACGCCGCGAAAGCCTACGGCGTGCACTTCGCCGCACTGCACCGCCGCGTGAAGAAGCGCGCGCTGAAGAAGGAGTCCGCGCCACCGCTCGAGAACTACATCCCGTTCGAGGACGAAGCCGGCATCGTGCGCGTGATCCACGCGCGCGCCGACCTGGGCATCATCATGACGTACGAGGAGCTCGTGGAGCTGCTCAACCGTACGGCGCTCAAATACTCACCCGTGATCACGGTCGAGGTCTCGCGCGCGCTCGTACGACGCTTCCAGTCGCGCGTGGAGCAGTCGATTCGGCACCTCATCTGCGACTGGCCGCTGCCGCGCCTCGACTCGCTCTGCCACTTCCGCGCGCCGGCGACGCCCACGAGCAACGCTCTCGGCGCCGTCGCGACCGCCGCCGCCATGGAAGAAGAGAAGATAATGCCGTCGCCGCAGCAGCACATGCACATGCAAATGCAGCAGCACACGATGCCGTCCATCTACATGCGGAACCCCGACCACTTCGGCTTGAGCGACGCGCACCACCGCATGGGCTTCTCGGAGCCGTTCATGCGTCCCGTGTACCAACACGACGACGCCTCCAAGGCGATGGTGTCGCCCGCGGACCGCCTCGTGAGCGCCCAGAGCTCGGTGCTGCGCCTGTGAGCTGCCGTCTCGGCGCTCAATCTCCTTCGTGTCCGTTGATTCCCTGTGTGTTCCTCCCTCCATCACCATCCAGTCATCTAGCGAGGCGCCAGCCAGCCAGCCAGCCCCCGAGTATAAGTCATCCCAGCAGTGCCACTTATTTATTATGACCAGCAAGCCAATCAACCATGATATTTAATGAGATACCAATTAACCCAAAGACGCTTGTTCATTAGTGGTCATCGTTGGCTCCAAGTGATAGGATCATGTGGAGCTGCTCGGGCGTGACGTGCGTGTGGATCAGCGAAATGTCTGCGTCGCGCAGCACGGCGTGCGCGTAGCTGCCGAGCGGTGTCACGAGGTTCGTCGCCGCGAAGAGCGTCTGCTTGGCGTTCGGCGCGAGGGTGTCGGCGCGCACCATCGTCCTGCCACGAAGCGCATGCGCACACAAACGTTAGACAGATGCGCACGCACAACTACAGTACTGGGCATGCGGCGACTGGCGACAGCCTCGTAGTGACTAGCGAAGTGCCCGCCGCGTGCTCAACAGGCATGCAGCCATGAGCGGACGACGACGACCAGTCAGAAACAGTCAGAAAAGTGTGACGTCTCAAGCCAAAACAGAAAAACGAAAACGTCGTTGCTTGACGGCGACAGGGCGACTGGAGGGGAAGATGACGAGCAGGTGCGTTCGTACCGCTGCGTCGTGAGGATCGACGTCTTCGAGCTGCTGCTGCCGCCTCGCGCGCTCAGCGCTACCCACAGCCGCAGCATCCGCGCGCGCGCTTCCTCGGGCTGCATGTTCGCTCCCTCACTTTGGATCGTTGAAAATTGTGTGAATGCTGAATATCAGCCAATCATATCTTAGGATTCACTTTATAGCCAATGAAATGACGACGACACTTTCGATCCTTCATGACTTTGATCGACCACCTTGATCTCTCTCTCGTTCCAGCATGCTCTCTCTCTCTCTCTATCATGCATACACTCTATGGCGTCTGGTCCACGAAGCGCCGCACTTGCGCCGAATCGCTCTCGAGCTCGCGGCGGCGCTCGAGCTTCTGCGACGCGGCGTTCGGGCCGCTGAAGAGTACGCGCTCCAGCTCGCTCTCGGCCGTCGCGACGATCTCGAGCAGATCCTGCTTCGTGATGAGCTTCTTCTGGTACGCGGCGAGCGCCGCGCCAGCGTACGTCGAGAAGAAATCCACGCCCTCCCTGTTTGGTGCACGTGCATCAGCCACAACCACACAAAGTTCGTAAACGCACTTCTTCAGAAGTTGGGCAGCATGCGCGCAAATGGACTCGGCATGATACGTACGAGCGGTAGACTTCCTTGTCCTGGCCGTCGCCAGTCTTCGCGGACAGCGGGTTCACGTCGTGAATGAACGTGCCAAGCACCTGCTCCGGGAACGCCTGCAGCAGCTTGGACGCCAGCAGCGCGTCGCCCTGTCCCGAGTCCCCAAAGAACACAAACTTGAACTCCGGGTAGAGCGACGCGAAGCGCGTAAAGTTTTCCATCTTCAGGCTGCAGAACGAGGCACACGTGCAGACTATCGTGAGAACTGGATGCATGGACGCAAGAGCCACAGACTCAGATGGATGCAGTGTACCCGGCGATCTTCTTGCTGCTCACGAGGCCTTTCACAGAGCCGTTCAGCACGGTCGCGTTCGGGACGCCGAGGCTCTTCAGGTGCTGCACCGTCATGTACCGCCCGACGCTGAGCCAGCCGCGCGGTCTCGCAGTGAGGAACGTGATCGACGGCGGGATCTTGTCGCCTTTCACTTCCTGGTGCACGAGCCCGCGCGAGATGCGCGCGAAGAGATCCGAGACGCCCGGGTACGGGATGTGAAGCGGATACCGACGGTCGAGCCAGCTATTCACACAACATGCACAGCGTCAGCCATCCCATGAGCCTCGAAGGACGGTATCACCAACCAGTGAACAACGGACGGACGAACATACCCTGGGAAGAGCGTGTCGTCAATGTCGCTCACGACTTTGACGAGCTGTGGCTCCTCGGCTTTCACTTTGATCGCCTCGATCGCAATGTGCTGCATCACCTGCACGACCTCCGTGAGGTTCTTGTTCTCGAAGATCAGGTGGCTCAGATCACCCGAGTGCGGCGGCTCCTCCTCCACAGTCTGGAGCCGAGTCCGCTCAATGGCTGTCGCTGCCAGGGCCGCTGCTGCTGCCGTTACCGTTGTCGTGGTCGCTGATGCCGCTGACGCTGCTGTCGCCGCCGTTGCGATCGTTGTAGCCCCCAAGATGTCTGTGATGATACTCGCCTCACTCACAGCCGGCTTCTCCAGTCGCTGGTGAAGCGTAGCTGGTGCGTCAGCTGATTCGTCAATCAAGAGCTCTTCGTTCGAGTGGATCTGGTCCTTCAGCAGCGTCAGATCTTTCCCGAACGTGCCGCGGATGACGTTGCACGCTGCCGTGTGGAGCACCGCCTTCTCCGTCTGCAGAGGCGACAGCAAACAGCGCTGGATCGCTCGGATGACCACCGCGCGGTTTGTGATGCTGTACGAGACAGAAGCCACGGTGAGCCCACCTCTGCACGCGAGTTCTAGTCAATGCACACACACACACACACACACACACTGCACCTGATCTCGTCGAGGCGCTTGACGGTGATGACGTCCAGCACTTTGGCGCGCATCCTGGGTGAGCACGCGTGCAGCATGAAGCCCGTCATGGTCTTCACGAACTGGCTTGAGTCCTCGGGCGACGTGGCACCGAGGATCCCGTTCAGACTCGCCGCCGAGACGCCCTCGAGCACATTGTGGCACGCCATCGGGTCATCTAGTTGGCGATTGCGGGGCTGCTTCGCACATCCAGAGCGAGGATGTAAGCTTCGCATTCGCACAGCAGCGTGGCGATAGCACCGCGTACCTTGATGTGGATCTCTTTCTCCTTCTGGCGGTCGGCGGAGAACACGATGAGCGTGTTCTTGTCCTTGAGCGTCCTGAAGCGCCACGCCGTGCGCTGCTTGATGCCTTTCCACTTGCGCTGCAGTCCGCCGGCCGCGAGCTTCCACGTGGACACAGATCTGCTGCTGTGGCTCAGCTGCAGCAGAATCTGCACATGCAAAGCGACAGGAGCATACACATGCACGAGCTCTTCGATGAGAACTCGAGAGCGCGCAATACAGACGAGAGAGATTCGCGATCCGAACCTGAGCGGGCAACGCGGCGATTGGGAAGGCGGCGCGAGGCGGCGGGAGAGCTGTTGCCGCGCTCCATGCGCTTCTCTGGAGCGGACGGTGCTGGGCGGACGTGTGTGCGCGTGCTGTGGCGGCGCAGCGCAACTGGCGTCGCATGGCGTCTGTCGTCTGCTGCGTGTCGTGCGGTGCTGCTGGCAGGCGAGTCACGGAAGAGAGGTCGAGCTTTTCTGACGTGATTGGCAAAGTGTGAGGTTTGAATTTAAATTTGTCGAAATGCTCGAAGCGAATATCTTGAGACAGCCTTTTTAAAACGGCTGAATCGACATGTCACGAATATTTCAAACCATTATTCAATTATATGAGTTTCATACTCACCTCTTTAATTGAGATGTCTGATGTTTTTGTTGTTCGAGCATTTGCGAAATTCATGACTCGCGGCAAACATCGTCGAGGACGAGCACGATCTCAAAGCTCATGAGCTCTCGACACGCGAGCCGCTGCACGACTGCGAGGTGAGTGGCAGCGATGCGTGCGATCGACTGTCGCGTCAGGGTCCAGACACGCCCTCTTGGTCTTGCAAACTCGACAGACAAGCCTTCATCTGTATGTGATTTGCGTCATGACAATTTCGAGACTGAGTGATAGCTACGCAATGGCAGTGCATCCTGATCATACTGGCGCGTTGAGGCTCCACGTGATGCTGTATCAACCGAAAGTTGATGCCATCGATCCGCAAGCGTCATGCCGAATCTCTTTGTCGTTTTGGTTTAGTTAGTCCATTGTTTCTTGTGTTTTCCTACTTCGCCACTCCCACGACGCTTGCTTTTACAGTACAACAATCACCACGACACCTCGTTTTGTATCCTCCTCCATGTCCCTGTATCTCTCTCTCTCTCTCTCACTCTCACTCTTTCTCATTACCTCTTCAGTCACTCGCTCTCGCTCTTGTCGTTCGTGCTCAAAAACTCAAACTCGGCCATGATCGGCACGTGGTCGCTGCCGAACGTGGAGTTCGGGATGCCGTTGTGGTTGCCGTTGAGTCCGCTTGGCAGCCGACCCAGCTTGCTGTAGCCGTCCGAGAGCGCGAGGCGGTTGAGCCAGCCCGGCGGCCCTTCTTCGCTTCGCAGCACGCTCTCGTCGGGGATGTCGAGGATCTTCGCAGGCACGAGACTACTCTGCGAGTACCAGATGTAGTCGATCGTCCAGCAGCGGCGGTAGTTCACGGTCGTGTGCGGTGGCTCACCCTTCTTGTCTGCCTCGATCTGGAGCGAGCTTTCGTCGTGGAAGCCGCTCGCGAGCGCGTTCTGCCTGTACTGGCCGTACGCGCTCTTGAAGTTCTCCGTCACGCCTTCCAGGTTCGGCTTCTGCATGAACGTGCTCTCCATGTACTCGTAGATCGCAGACTCGGGCGAGTTGTTGAAATCGCCGCAGAGAACAATCTAGCGGATCCACACAAATCGCAAAGCAACAGTTAGACGAAATAAAGACATCACCACGAATGCTGAGCGTCCCAAATGATAAGGCTGCAACAACGCACGTACCGGGAGATGGTTCTTCCCCGTGATTGTGTCGGTCATGTCGCGCTCGTACTTGTCCATCACGTCGCTGGTTATCCTGATCACCTCTTCCTCGAGCTCGAAGAGCTCCGCCATCTGATGGTCCACTTTCCTGCTCGTCCATTCACAACAACTCCGTTTAGTATAATTATGCGTGTGAGTACCACACACACACCATGAACCGTTTTCCAGCCTGCGTACTTTGCGTTCCACCAGAGATGTGTGCAGCCGACGAGCACGAACTGCGCAAAATGGCGCATCTTGAGCAGCGCGAGGATCGCCACGCGGTCGTGTGGGTCGTGGAAGTTCACGGACTCGCACTCCTTCAGCTCAAACTTGTCTTTTCTGCACTCGCATCATTCAAACACGAGATGAGCTCGAGAATTACTGCCAGCCCATGCGCTACGAACAGAGAGCAGCGCGGCAGACGCACTTGTAGAAAATGCCGCAGCCGTCGTGCTTCTTCTCGCCCGACCAGTTCGACACGTGGATCGACGGACGCTTCACGAACACGCTGTCGTAGCCTCGGTCGCCGAGCTGAGGCTTGAAAAACCTACACACTCGCGTAAACGGGATGCATCCGAGTGAGAATTGAGCTGCCACAGTGAGAAGTACACACAGGGAAATGAATCAGCGTACGTCCAGTAGTCGCTGAGCTCCTCGAGACAGACAACGTCGGCGTCGAGCTCCTCCAACTGCCGCAGGAGCGTCATCTTGCGGTTCTCCCAGTTCAGACTCGAGTCCACGACATACGGGAAATGGTTGCGCGTCGCCAGGTTGCTGGCGAGGATATTTAGCTGGTGGCGCACAAGCGCACAGAAGCAGAAGCAGAAGCAGAGAGAACAGCAAAGGTGGATGAGTCCCACACCTTCTAGCAATCTGTCCACACTGGACAGCACAATCGCGGACACACCTGCACGACCGTGATGGTCTTCCCCGACAGCTTCTCGTCGCCCACGTGCTGCAGCTGCTGGGAGCACTGCAGCAGGCGCTTGGCGCTGCCGTCGCTCCCGGCGACCACGACCGCGTCGTCCGCCGCGCCAGTGCTGATTGTCGAGACGCCGCGGCGCGTGCAGGGCGAGCCGGTACACGCCGCCAAGCGCTGCACGGTCTTCCACACGCGCTGGTTCTGCCGGCCGATGGACACGGAGGCCAGCATCGCCACGCCCATGCCCACGCACACTGCGAGGGGTTTCGCTGTGCCGGCCATCAAGGAGGAGCACGCGGGCGCTTCGTCGCTCTTCGCTGCTGCAGCTTGCGTTTCTCGCTTTTCGTTTGCGTCACACACGGCAGCAGCGACGAGTCCTGGAATAGGGTTTGCCACACGAGCGTCCTGGTTCCGAAAAGGGGTCCACAGCAATTGAGAGGATCAATTCTGAAAAAGCGAGTTTATGTAGTTTCGCATATACCAGGGGCTACATCTGCAACTCCCAAAAGAGGAGGAGTGCGTGTACATCAGCGAGAGTGTGAGTCGTGCTGCGCTCCACTAACCCGATCGCTCGCATCGTGCGGCCACCAAAAGCGGATGCGAGGGCTTCGGTTTCTCACCATTTTTATAGTGGCTGTTTGCTCTTCGGAGGAACGGGGTCGCTGTGTTTGACATTGCTCTCAGCACGACATACTGAGTGCAAGCCACAAAGCCCGAAAATGAGCAAACGAGCGACACAGCGAGAAATAGCCGCTTTTGTCTTTTTTTGTAAATTAAGCAAACCTCGACTTTGCAAAAGCAGCATCAAACTTCGGAAAATAGTTGCTACATTTAGTGAAATCAATTCCAACATTTAGTGACACGCTGTGAGCCAACCAACCGAAAAGCGCGGCTCGGCGGCAACTCAAATGGCGCCGATCGCGCTCATTTTTGGATTCAGGTTACCGACAGTCTGAAACCCAACTTTCTCTCTGGTGCGTCGCCGATGGAGCTGTCTGCGAGGGGTGCTGTCCCCTCCCCCGTGCTGTGTGCTGCGCGTGCGCGTGTGTGTGCTCGAGGCTTTCGTGCTGCTGCTGCCGCTGTGGCTGTGGCTTCCGGCAGCGTCTCGAGCGCTCGCGCGTCGCGACACCTGCTTGTAAGCGATCGGATGAAGTGCTGACTTGCTCTGCTGTGTGGTGTCTGCAGCCCTCTATCCAAGATGTCTCTCATCCAGAAGCCTAAGACCGTCGAAGCGGAAGAAACCCGTATTCACCGCATTCGTATTACTCTCTCGAGTCGCAATGTCAAGAACCTCGAGAAGGGTACGTTCCTCATGCTGACCTGACTTTTGGACGGTGTTGTGTTGGATGGCGTGGACTCACTGTGCGTCTACTCTGTGGTTATCGTGAACAGTGTGCGCTGACCTGAAGCGTGGCGCCGTCGACAAGAACCTGAAGGTGGCCGGCCCAGTCCGCCTCCCGACCAAGATCCTTCGTCTGACGACGCGCAAGTCGCCGTGTGGTGAGGGTACCAACACGTGGGACCGCTTCGAGATGCGCATCCACAAGCGCATCATCGACCTGCACGCGCCTTCGGACATCGTGAAGCAGATCACGTCGATCTCGATCGAGCCTGGTGTCGAGGTCGAGGTGACCATCGCCGACTCCGCGTAAGCGTTGTCAGGCTAGCTGGTCGCTGTCCTCACCCCCAGTCCTCATCGCGCTCACTCGACGACGACGACAGACAAGAGAGACGTAGTAGGGGCGTCGGATTGTTATTTGGTAAATGTAATCCACTCCCCCAGTCTTTGCGGGCTTACTCCAAAACCACACACACGCGCGCGCGTGCGTCTGGGTTTCCCGTCCGTGCATTTCTTCTCGCTCACTGATGGGTCGTCATGAACTCAGTATCGTACTTTAGTGACGGTGTTGTCCACAACCTCCCTAAACACTATTCTAGGCGCATCTGCCTAGCATAACTGTGCCAGCCTATTCCAGGCCATCCGTCACCACGTCAACGCACAGTCACTCAGTGGTTTCGCGTGGGAATTCTCTGTGCGCCGCACATTTCGCGACAGACACACCCGCAGCCTCCACGCACGCACACCGCCCGCCGATTGCCATGTTCGCTGTGCTCCGCTTCTCGCGCGCGCAGCTCACGTCCACCTTCACGCTCGCGGCGCTGAGCCTCGCGTCCGTGTCCGCGTTCTCCGCGGCGTCGTCGTCGGCGGCGCAGTGCGAGGGCGAGGAGAAGAAGGTGGCGCTGTCGCCCAAGGCGTTCCGCGCCTTCACGGTGCGCAGCGTCCAGGACGTGACGCACAACACGAAGCGCATCGTGTTCGACCTGCCAAGCGCGGAGCACGAGATGGGCATCACGGTCGCTAGCTGCCTGCTCGCGAAGGCGAGCGTGAACGGCAAGAACGTCATCCGCCCGTACACGCCGGTGAACATCAACTCGGAGAGAGGCTTCCTCGAGCTCGTGGTCAAGGGCTACCCGACCGGTCTGCTGAGCAAGCACATCGTGGAGCTCAAGGAGGGCGACGTGCTGGAGATGAAGGGCCCGTTCGTCAAGTTCGAGTACAAGCCGAACCAGTACAAGCAGATCGGGCTCATCGCCGGCGGCTCGGGGCTCACGCCGATGCTCCAGGTCGCCAAGGAGATCTGCCGCAACCCGGCGGATAAGACCGAGATCGTGCTGCTGTTCGCGAACGTGACTGAGGAAGACATCATCCTGCGCGACGAGCTCGACGCGCTGCAGTACCTCTACCCGCAGTTCAAGGTCGTGCACGTGCTGAGCAACCCGTCGGAGAACTGGACGGGGCTCAAGGGCTTCGTGTCCAAGGAGATGGTCGAGGAGTTCATGCCGGCGCCGGCGGACGAGAACCTCGTGTGCGTCTGCGGTCCGCCACCGATGATGTACCACATCTCTGGCGACAAGGCCAAGGACAAGACGCAGGGCGAGCTGCAAGGCTTGCTCAAGGACCTCAGCTACACATCTAAGCAGGTGTTCAAGTTCTAAACTGACGACGACGAGGAAGCATTGCAGCGCCTCTCATACTATAATGAGAGAGAGAGAGAGAGCAACGGAACGGATGGCCAGTAGCAGCAGCCGATACGAGGAGGCACGATGGAGCACGCAGACGGGGAAATCGCATCACCGTCTGTCCCATGCGCGTCCTCACCACCAGAACGAAACTACGAAGACTCACACACAGAAATAAGAAATTGTCCAAACGCAACACTGTCATTCGTCTTGATTTTGTACTCTCAGCCACTCTCTCTCTGCATGTACACGCTGCTCCTGTGTGTACTCTATATGCTCGTGTTGAAGAACGCGTGGAGCTTCTTGGCACAGACTTTGCCGATGATCGCAGTCAGCTCGTCGAGCGTGAGGCGGCTGAGCTGCGCCAGGTTGTCCACGTGCGCGAGCACCTTGCGGAAGTTGTGCTCGTTGATGCCCGGCAGTTTCTTGAGTACGTCCATCGAGTTCGTGTTGTAGTACGACGCCGCAAGCCCTTCCTCTGCGCTCGTGCCCTGAGCTGCTGCTGCAGAGTCGGAGCCTGCACCCGTAGCTCCAGCGCCGGTGCCAACAGAGCCGTCCGCTGCGGCTGGCACGTTCCCATTACCGAGCGCGGCAGCAGCGTCCATGTCAGGCTCGTCCTGGTTCCGCTTGATCACCTTGAAGAGCTCGACCGTGGCGTGTGGCGAGCGCGACCAGACGATGCGCAGCGACGGGAAGTGCAGGATCAGCAACGTGAGCTTCGAGATGATGTTCGTGGCCGCGATCTCCGAACCAATGTCGCCCGCGTCCTGCAGCGAGAACGCTTTCCCCTGCGTGAACTCGATGAGCAGCACGGGCGTCTGGTAGAACCGCCGCATGTTCTCTGCCTGGTTGAAGAGCCGACCCGAGTTGAGCGAGCCAAAGAGATCGCTCACGCTCTTGCGCTCGACGCAAATCTGCGGCGACAGGATGTAGTCGCCAATCTCGAGCGTGATCGGCAGCACCATGAGCCCTTCCTTGTGCAGCATCGACGGCAGCGCGCTGCGGAACTCGCGCACGTCAACGACCACTTTCACGCCTGCACGCTGGGCTTTTGATGCGCGGCCGCCTGTGCGCGTGTCCATGCTGTAGCTCTCGCCCTGGAACTGCTGCTGCTGCTGCTGGAGCTTCAGGTGAAACGGCAGGTCGTACACGTTCGCAGGCATCATCAAATGCGCTTTCTGGTGGATCAGGATGTCGAACGCGCGCTTCTCGCGCTGGATGTCGCTCAAGTACGCCTGCTGCTCCGCGCTCTCTTCGTACAGCATAAAGTAGATCTCCAGCGATGCAGTGCTGCTATTCTGCTCGTGCACCGTCGCTTGGAACACCTCGAGCTCGCGGATGAACGTCACGTCTGGGTCATAAAGCACCACGCACGTCGGCATCAGGTCATGCAGCAACGAGGACGCGCCGTAGCCGTGCAGTCGCGCCTGGTCGTACGTGCAGATCACGACCTCGTCCATCGGATCCACGAGCTCGAGCGACAGGCGCGGCGTGCGCTTGTTATTTGACTTCTTCTCAGCTGCTGCTGCTGCTGCTGTTGTGATGCCTTTCAGCAGCTTTGTGGTGCGCGTGTCTTCCTCTCTCGTGTGCGAGATGAGCTCCAGCTCTTCGACCGACAGTCCGAAGCTCGACACCTCGCTGAACTGCAGACGTGTGCTCGTCGCGTCCTCATGGCCGCGCTTCTTATTGCTGCTGCTGTTGGCATGCTGCTTCGCTGCTTTCCCACTCTTCTTGCCAGCGTCGCTCTGCTCGAATGTGAGATCGTTCGATCGGAACTTCCGCGCTGCGTCCAGCAGCAGCCGCTGCTCGAGACCGAGCGCCGCGAGCGCGCCGCCTTTCTTCTTCAAAGCGGCTTCACGCTGCAGCAGGTAGTGCCCGAAGCGCTTCCTCATCATCTCGCTCTCGCCCAGACTCAGGAACTCGCGCAGCTGTGCGCACGTGCGCTCGTCCTTGACCATCACGAGCACGTTCGCGCCACCGCCAGCAACTCGTTGCGGCGGTAATGTCTCTGCTTTCTCTCGGTTCTCTTCGTTCACCTCGTCGAGGATCTGCACCAGCGCCTCCCATTTCGGGTTCCCTTCCAGCACAAACTTGAGCTCCGACGTGTCCACAGTCGACGCGGAAGCCGCTGCAGCTGCGGCGGCAACCGCTCCCATGGGCTGCTGCTGCGCCGAGCGCCTCAGATTGACCGGCCGCTGGGTTTTCTTGTCCACAACCACGTACAAGCGCTCCTTTGCGGCGCGGAGCAGTCTGTCGGCAGCCTCCGTGAACAGCCACGGCGACGGGAACCGCTGCTGCCCGCTCACCTGCTCGTGGCTCAGCAGGAAGCTGTAGTACGAGATTGCGTCGTAGCGGGGCAGGTACGCGAGCAGCTGGCGCAGCGTCGAAAGGTCGCTCACGAGCTGCTTCGTCTTGATTGGGAGCTTGTGCCAGAGCGGGTCGAGCTGCCGGCGGATCGTCGAGCTGAAGGATTTGGCGAGCGCGCGCTGAATCGTGAGCTCCGAGGCGTCCAGCGCCTTGGTGCTGCGCTGCAGCTCCTTGATCGTTGCCTCAAGCGCGACGAGCAGCGCCTCTTGCATCGTGCGCATGAGCGGCGTGAAGCCCACTTCGATCTCGTACACCTGCGGCTGGTGCGCCGCGAGGCACGCGTTGATGTCGACGTGGAAACGCGGGTAGAGAAACGCGTGGCGCACGTACAGGTGCTTGAGCACTTGCTCCATCTTGTTGAAGCCCGACGAGAGCGAGCTCGTCTCGTCTGAAAACGCCTTGATGAAGCCCTCGCGGTTTTGCTCGCGGTACAAGCGGATGATGAACGCCTCGATCGACGTCTCGGACACGCGGTGCGCGTCGTTCACGAGCATGCCTGTGATCATCTGCAGCGCACGGCAGGACACTGCCCTATTTAGTGCACGCGCACTCTGTGCATCGCAGTAGCAGTCATGCACACAGCTCCGCGGCATGCACCTACCTTGACGTCGATGACTTTGTTGAGAATGTCGACGACGAGGATGCGCGACGTGATGATGAAGCAGCCGCCGTTCTTGTAGAGCAGCGCACGCTCGGGTGCGTTGCTCTTGGCGTCGATGGCGCGCGGCAAGTGCTTGCGGTCAAGCCCCAGTGAGAGCAGCTGCTGGTGCAGCATCGCGACGCTCTCGCTCGCGTTCAGACAGAGCACGAGGCTGCGCGGCGAGCAGTACATGCGCGCGAAGCACGCCAGCAGGCGGTGCACGCCCAGCCCTTTGCCCATCACCAACATCCCGTCCTCGCTGTGCAGCTCCTCGACGATCGCCTTCTCGTACGGCAGCCAGCGCGGTGGCAGCACGGTCAGCGCGCCGTCGCCGTCTCCATGCGCGCTCGCCATCCTGCTGTCATCGACAAATGCTGCGTCGGAGCATTTCAACCCAGCGTTTAGATTAGTGTGCGCCACATGGAGCCAGGGCGAACAAGATGCAGAGAAATCGCGACGAGACCGGATGGCTCATCAGCAGCACCGATGAGCTGTCTTGGCGCGTGCTGCTGCCATTGACGTGCGTGGCAGCCGCACCAAGATGAACAATCGCTTTCTTCCCTTCGTGTGTATTTTGTCAGATGACCAGATAGATAGATGCAAATGCATCTCTGTCGAACCTATCCTACTCCAGCATCGTCTCGCGTGCTCCTGCAGCTTATCCTCCATAGACCCTTCGCCTGCTCACTTCGCGCGCGCACTCGTGAAGAAGGCTTGCTCGCGGAGCGTCTTGAGTCTTGGATGAAGTCTGCGACGGTGGTGGCTTGGATACTTGAGCGTGAGGTGTGACCGTGAGCGAGAGCGTGATGTCGCACTAGTTGTTTGGCGTGGAGCCGATCGCGCTGGCGCCGGCGCTGACACTGCCGTTGGCGCTGACGTTGATCACGTACTCGCCGTGGCTTGTGGTGGGCTTGTGCAAGAGTCCCTGGGACGCGACCCCAGAGTGCGTGCTGCCAGAGCCGTTCGACGACGACAACTCCGGCTGGCTGCCACTCGCTTCCAGGAGCTCCCGATCCTTTCGCTACAGTGTGGAGCAAGGGAGGGAGACACCACGTCACACAAAGAAGCGCACGATGTCACTTTCATTTTCCAGGAGGGACGTGGTGAGCGACGTGTCGGTGTGCCCCGACTGCGACGACAACTGCTTCTGCAGCAGCAGCTGCTGTCTCTGCTGCTGGAGGACATGCATGCGCACCTTGCGGCGGTTGTGATACTCCTGGTAAGGAACGCCTGCAGACTCCCAGCTGAACACAGAGCCGTAGTTGTACCCGTAGCCGATGGTGGCTGCGACGGCGCCGATGATGCTTCCAGCCTGGTGTTTATCATGCACAATCCATGAACACGAGAGCGTTAGCGACAATCTCGCCCATTCACTCACTCCGATCAGCAGCGACACACAGGAACGTGCAGCATTGGCTCGCAAACCATCACGGGAACGCACCAGGATGTCGCTGTAGTGGTGCCAGTTGTCGATCGAGCGCGTGACTGCGACCCACGCCGCGAAGAACGACGGGACGAAGCACACGAAGAGCTTCAGCGACTTGCGGCCGCCGCGCATGATCGACTGGCTCCGGTTCTCGCAGTTCAGGCGCGAGCGACCGAGCAGGTAGAGCTGGAAAACAACAAGATGCAGAAAGCGGTGAGCAAACTCCACGAAACGAGGTTGATAGACGCGGGGCGGAAAGCAGAAGAAAGACGCACCGTCAGTACGAGCATCGTGGACCACGCGAACGACGCGTGGCCCGACGGGAAGCTCTTCCGACCCTCTTTCTCCCAGTGCGGCATCGTGCACAGGTTCGTGACGCCGTCCCAGATGATGTCCTTGTTCCAGCCGCACATGTCGTAGAAGCACGGGCGGAAGCGACCCGTCATGTTTTTCGTGAACTGCGTCAGGAGCGCCGAGAGGCCCGCGGACTGGAAGAGACTCAGCAGGAAGTCGCGCGTGTCGTGCGGGATCACTCGGATGCGCTTGAATCGCGGCAGCACGTAGTTCAGGAACAGGTTCGTGATCACTGGAAGCCCGCAGCCCACGCTCACGAGCATCGTCATTGGGACTGTCGAACGCACAGAGTCACAGCGCGTTAGAGCCACGATGCAAGCCACAACAACAGCGCATAACAGCAAAGCCCGCGGAAAGGAAAAGCCACACATGACGCACCGTGCTCCTTCCCCTTGACCAAGTCGATTGACGGCGCGCGCGACCAGACGGTCTGGTTCATCGAGAGGCGCACTTCGACGTGCGGGATGTCGCGCTGGTAGACGTCGATGAGCGAGAAGAAGAGCGAGAAGCCGAACATCACGGCCGTGCATGCGAACTCGCTCACGCGGTACTGCAGCACGAGGCGCTTCCACGTCGAACGCTCGTGGATCACGTGCGGGTCGTCGTCCTTGGGCCAGTGGTGGCGGTCCGACGACGACGACGCGCCGCCCTGCGATGCGGGAGTAGCCATCATGTGCGCGTACGCGTCTTCTTCGTAGGGGACGGTGGAGCGGGCTTGCGCGCGGATTAGGAACTCGGCGTCGCTCTCGTCGGCGATGCTGCTGCTGCTCTGGGGGCGGCCGAAAAGAGCGAGCGCGACTGGGGAGCGGGGGAGCGACGTCGTGCCGCCTTCTGGTAACGCAGCACTGCGAGCGCGCGACGAACGGCTTGCTGCTTGATGCCTCGGCGCTCTCTGCTGCTCTGCTGGCGGACGCGTTGTGGCGTCGTTTGCAAAAAGAAGAGTGCATGCTCCAGCCGAGCCAAAGCGGCCAAAAAGGGCATGAGCGAGAGCGACCTGCTGAGCGGAAGAAGCACTGATATGGGTCGGCTTGAGGAGGGTATCGCACAGCACGGCTCCGAGACGACTGCGGCACCACTTCTAGAAAATCAGGATCGCATTGAAACACAGAGGGTATGCTGTTCTACATATATAAAGTGTGCGCACGCCTTAATCGACGAAAACATCCAGCGGAGCAGCTGGGACGAGCGGGTTCTTTTTCTGGCAGTGGCTTGTGTGGCTCGAGTTGGGACAAGAGGAGCCGGAAGCCGCGAAAAATGCTGCGAGCGTTTGACTCGCGCCAAGAGCCCGGCGTTCGCATACGCCGTCCATGGCATCAACGTCGCTCTGGCGGCGGCGCATTTCTCTCGTGGCCGACGAAAAGCTCTCGATGGATCAGACTCGAGACATGTCTTCACGATCCGAATGCGCTTCAAAAGTGATCAAAATCGAGAATGCGCGCGGCGTGGAAAGCCGCGAACGCTGGCATCAATTAAAAATGCTGCGCTGGCACACACGCGCACAAAGGCGTTGTCCTTCGCTGAGGTTGCACACCAGTTGCATTGCCAGTCGGAGCAGTGTTGCGCGAGTCGGCGAGCTTTGTGTTTCAAATCGCATTGCTGTCCGAAACGTTCGGAGCAGCCATATTCGCTGAATTCTTCGAATTTGGTCCCGATGTTGATATCTTTCGGCAAACTTGGACAAATAGCTCGAAATCCAGAGTGAAATTCAGCAAACCTTTTGAGTTTTCCAGTCTGTTTGGCGATGATGCGAGTAACATGCATTCTGCCGAGAGTGGGACACACCAGGAGGGAGGACGCAACCCCCGAAATCCTTAATACCCGGATCCCGAGCCAGCGAAAACCAATTTGTCGTTTCCTATGACATTTGATACACCTTTCCAGAGGATATGACAAATTGGTTTTCGTTGGCTCGGGATCCGGGTATTAAGGATTTCGGGGGTTGCGTCCTCCCCAAAACAAAAAAAGGACCCCGATCGCGACAATCATGTGCGACACACTAGTTTAGTCGATTGTCCGCGAAAAGGAGCGCGCTTTTCGCGCTCCTCTGATATTGAAGCGAGATCAATCGCCGCGAGAACGCGCTGCGAAAAGCTCCGTCCGTCTGCCGCCCGTCATGCGCCGCTCCGCCGCTGCGCCATCACGGTGCGTCGTCGTCGCATCGCTCACTCGCTCGCTCGCATCCTTTTTGGCTGCCTGTCATCGCTCGTAATCGCCACCTGCATGCCGGATGATTAATCGCTGCTTCTCGAACGAATTTGCGATCGTCAACGAGAGCAGAGCTGCGCGCCGCCGCGGAGGCAGAAGGAGCCGCAACCAGCCTGTCGCTACTCCCGCCGCCACACCTGCTGCGGTGTCACCGCCGCCATCTCGCAGGTACAGCTCGCCTCTCGCAGTGCCCCTCCATTGTGATGTGTGTAGCGACCTCTTCACTGAGCGACTGAATGTGTCTGTGTGCACTTTTGTGGATATCAATTGGCGTTCATGCTGGACACAGCCGGCAGCCAGCGACTGGGGGCTACCACTACTACAGCTCATCGGACGAATGGGCAGACGACGTTAATGAGTCCACGTACGACCAGCAGTACGTGGACTGGTCGGCGCCGCCTGTGGACGACTACGCGTCCCAGCGCCACGAGCAGCAGCGGGTCGATGTGGAGAGCGATTCCGACGACGACGACGAGGTGATTTATGGCAACTCGTACGGCGACGACGATGACGACTCGGACAGCGACGACTACATGTTCGACGACTACGTGACCCACTACGCAAACGGAGAGGGCATGATGTATCCAGCACCGCGGCGAGCGAGCTCGACCAACCAGCGCAGCAATAATCTGTCGCGTCGAACACCAGCAGCCGCGCAGCCGAAGCCACCGCCGCCGCCGCCAGTACTCTGCCGCTTCTACGTGCTGGGCAAGTGCCGCTACGGCAGCCACTGCTCGTACTCGCACGAGATCCCCGCGCCGTCAGCGGGCTACGAGATGACGGAGGAGGACAGCCTCACGGCCGCAGCAGCGCTCGTGGACTGTCCGTACTTCCTGCGCGGCCGCTGCAAGTACGGCCAGTACTGTCGCTTACGGCATGCTGGTGCGCCGACGCCTGCTACTGCAGCGAGTGACGGCTGCAGTGGCGATGCTTCTTTGTCGCAGCAAGCTCAGAGCTCAGCAGCTGCTGCTAGCTCTGCGGCTGCAGACGCTAGTGCTAATGGCAGCAACCAGGCGAATCCGGAGCAGGAGTACACGTGTGGCATCTGCTTCGACGACGTCGTGGACTCGGGCAAGCACTTTGGTCTCCTGAGTACGTTGCGTGTATATATATGTGCCTCGTCCACGTTGTGTTACTCTCGAGGAGCAGCGACGCTAATGAGTCCGACACTCTGTGCTGCTGCTGCTGCTGCTGCTGCTGCTGCTGCTCTCGCATTGTGTATTGCTCAGGTTGCGACCACTGCTACTGTCTGGACTGCTTACGGTCGTGGCGCCAGTCGAAGGACATGGAAGCCGAGGTGACGCGCTCGTGCCCGGCGTGCCGCCTGCCGAGCAACTACATCGTGCCGTCGCTCACGTTCTGCACCGGCGCGCAGAAGCAGCAGGTCGTCGACGCGTACAAGAGCCACCTCTCGGTGCGCGAGTGCAAGTACTTCAACGGGCTCTTCGGCTCGTGTCCGTTCGGCCAGCACTGCTTCTACGCACACCGCAACAGTGAAGGCACGGACATTAAGCACTTGGATCGTCCGCGACGCAGCGCGAAGCACCGCAGCAGCAGACGAGGCGGCGGCGGTGGTGGTGGCGGAGACGCTGGCGTGTCGAACGAGTCGCTCTCGAGTCTGCTGAGCAACTACGGCTCGCTCTTCCGCTTCCTTGAGTCACTCGATTGGGACGAGTACGGCGACGCGTTCGAAATGGACTCGGGCTGGGACTGAGTGAGAAATCGCGTGGTCTGGCGGCAATGCACGGAAGACGATGCGGCGATCTTGCGGGGTGGTATATGAGCTCTGAAAGCGCTGAGGAGCAAGGACGGGTGTGTGGCGATGAACAAAGTGATGGCGTAGCTGGTGCCTTCGAGGTACGACAATTCCGCGTACGGAAAGAGATAACAGAGAGCGAGCGAGAGCTCGTGGCGGCAATGGAGAGGCAATGTATACAATGGTGTGTCTGGCACTTGCGCCAGTGGAACCAACGAGAGAGCTTTTTCAAATCGATGCATGCAATTGCTGAAACTGATCATTCCAGTCCACGACTCCTCAGTGTGTGCTCTCCTTTCCAACACAGTTCCTCACGCAAGAAGCCACCAGAAGCCTCGCGAGATGCCTGGGAAGCGTGCAAATGCAGCAGCGCTATCGTCGACTGCTGCTGTTTCTTCTGCTGCCCACGGCACGCACCACCAGCCGCACCACGCTGAAATATCTGCGTCGTCAACACCAACGAAGCATGCGGCGCTCAAGCCACGTGACCGATCCACCTCGGCGTCCGCGACCGTGAAGAGCCTGCTCGGTGCGTACGCGACGGCGACCAACGTGATCGCGATCAAGAAGCACGAAGACCACGACGCGGGTCAGGAGCTCGTCGAGAAGCGGCTCTTCGCCTCTCGGAGATCCAACAAGCTCGACCTCAGCACGTCGTCTTCAGCTGGACCGTCGTCCTCATTCCCAGTCACCTACCAGCTCTTCCCACGCCAGGTTTTGCTGCACGAGCAGATGGGGCACCACCTCACAGAGCTCTGGCTCACGAACCACAGCATCACAGCATTGCCGCCTGAGATTGGAGCCTTCGCCTCGCTTCGCGTGCTTGGGCTCGGCGGCAACGCGCTCTCATCACTCCCAAAGGAACTGGCCCAGCTCGCGAGCCTCGAAGCGCTGTATCTGGAGCGAAACCGGTTCAAGACGATGCCCTCGACAGTGTTCCCGTTCCAGCTGCGTGACGTGCGGCTCGATTGCAACCTGCTGGCTGTGTTCCCCGTCGCCGTGACAAAGTTACGCCTGCTGAACCGTCTCGGACTGAGCCACAACCAGATACAGCACGTGCCACCGGAGATCCGACGCCTGCGCAACCTTGTCGAGCTCGATCTGGACTTCAATTCGATTGGTCCTGAACTCCCGATGGAAGCGCTGCAGCTGCTCACGAAGCTCGAGAGACTTGGACTCGAGGGCAATCGCCTGCCGTCGGTCGCGCTCCAGTGGACGATGAGAATGCCTGCACTCACGTATCTTCGTATCAGCGGCAACCGCGCGACGGTGTCTAGATCTAAAGACGGTCAGGAGGAACGAGACGGTGGAGAGCACGACAACCAAGTGAGCCATGGCGTCCCAGTGCGCCATGACGGCTACTTCCAGAGCACGCGTGGCTATCGGGTTCACGGCAAATTCGACGATGCTGCATCGAGCGGCGACGGCGACGAGCTGAGCTCGAGCGGTGGAAAGGACGCTCCGCAAACTCTCGAGGGGCTGGTGCCGTGTAGAGAGCAGAATCTGCTGAATGCTGAGATGTACCGAGCAGAGTTGGCCAACGGTATCGCGCCGCGTCGGAAGCACTGACAGGAAAGGTGCGAAATGCAGGGTGTTGAGTTCTCGAGTCAAAACGTGATTCACGTAGAGGTGTCGGCTCAGCCGTGTCTGCGCTGGTGATGCCCGTTAGTTCTCTTCTTTTGATTCTGACGCCTCGGAAGAGCTCGTTGACGCGCGCGCTTGGACAACCTCGACTGCGCACCGCAGGCAGGACGGACAGAGAACCATGGTGTTCAAGCGCTGATTCCACCCTTCGTTCGGGAGGTCGCACATGGCGCAGTTGGCCAGTCCAGCGCACACGCACACCTGGCGTTCCACGTACTTCCGCCACAGCGCTGGGTTCTTCTGCTTCAGCAGCGCGCGACTCACGCGGTTCTCGTTGACGTACGCCTCAAACCTGTCCGTGAGCTCTTGAACACTGGAGAGCGCGTCTTCGGCCGCAGGCAGCTCGCCATTTGCAGCGAGTGTAGCTTCAAACTCGTTCGCTTCAGCGGTGGACAGTCGAGGTTGACTTGAAAGTGCGCTTGACACAGCGACAGGCTCACGACTCGAGTCTCCTGACGCAGATGATCGCTCTTCAGCATCATCAGCGTTGTTGTCTTGGTTGCTCTGAGCTAGCTCTGGAGCGACTTGGTCGTCGACTTCCAGCGTCTTCGTACCTTCTGGCGCGACGTGTTCTCTTTCGCGTGCGGCGTCATGCTGGCTCTCAGCAGCACCATTTTCTCCATCCTCCATCATGGCAACATCGGTATCATCAGGAGAGCTTGGTAGCTGAGGCTTCACTGACTCGTCATCGATAGCCATGCGATCTTCTTCCTCGTCGTTGTCTGGTGCGTTCACAGGCTGCGTCTCGATATTCGTGCTCGGAACCATTTCAGATGGCGCTTCGTCGTCGCCAGCACTCTTCGTTAGGCGTTCGTCATTTGCAGCAGTCGGCGATTTCAGATCGCCAATGCTGCACGCAGAACCAAGCAGCTGTCGGAGCTGACCTACGTTCTCGCTGGACAGCATGTTGTCGCCGATCTGCAACACGCGAAGCTCCTGCAAGCGCGACAGCGGTGGCGCTGGGAGGTGAGTGATCATGTTCGCGCGCAGATCGAGCTCTTGGATCTGCAGCAGATGCAGCCACAGCGTCCCCGGAATCGCGCTCAAGTTGTTGTGCGCGACATTCAGCACACGCAGCGCCGACAACTTCGCTAGAGACGCCGGTAGTACCACCAATGCGTTCTGCGAGATGTTGAGCACCTCGAGCTTTGTCAGTCGACTGATCGATTCGGGGATCTCCACGAGGAAGTTCCCACTCAGATCCAGAGCTTTGAGGTTCCCCATCATGAACACTGCGTTCGGGATGCGACAGAAACCCCAGCTACGGAAATCTCCAGTCTCTCTGGACGCTTCAAGTTTCGCCTTCGCTTCTCGCACTGAGCTGCTCGAGTCAAGCAGCTCCTCATCGTTGAAGAGACTCGCTCGTACTGTGAGCTTCCGCTTCGTGATCTCTGCGACCAGTTCCATCGCTCGGGTGGATGACGAGCCAGTCGACGCTCGCGAGCCAAACAGGATCTCCATCCCAAGCACGAGCCTCCACGCCTCCATCGACAACGGGTCTGCCTCCAGCTCGTCTTCGAGGATCCTCGCGACGCTTTTCATGTTCTGGTTCTTCAGCTCAAGCACAACGAGAGCTTGAAGTGCTGCGTCGTGCGTGCTCGAGTCCGCAAGGCATTTCCGAAATCCTTGCCGAATCTTGCGCCACTCCCAGTGATGCGTCGCGATTTCTGTCCACATAAAAGAGAAAGGAGAGAACGATCAGAAAAAGCTACCCATACACACAAACAAACAACAGCAATAGTCAAGAAGATGTGGCGTACCTGCATAGCCCAGACAGAACCTTGGCGACGGCGACAGCCAGTAGTGATACGAGCTGTAGAGACTCGGGAGTTCGAACACCGGGATCGCCGCTGCACACAGCTCAAACATGTCCGTGTTGTCCTCCAGCAGGAGCCATGGCGAGTGCTGTGGGTACAAACACTCAAAGATCGCGCTCTGGATCCCTTCGTGCTCGATCGCCCGAGACATCCGACTCGTCGCCTGCGCCACCGACTCGGAGATCATACTCATGCTCTCCATGTATCGTCGAAGGAGCTGCAAAAGATCTGCGCGCACAGCCTTTGACGACGCAGCAGTCTTGTTTGGTTGCTGACTGCTGCAGTTCTCCCTAGTGACGGCGTCAAACTGGAGAGCAAACCGCATTGTCCACGCGAGCTGACGCGACCCGGCACTCAGAAACCGGAGCTTGGATGAGCCCAACACCAGCTCCAGTCCGTCGATTGCGACCGATGGCTCCAGCAGCACACTCATGAGCTGGCAAATGTCCAGCGCGACGTAGATGTCCACAGACGACAGCGCCGCTGGCTGGTGTTTCTCTGCTTCCCGACTCGCCGCTGCGAGCTTGTCCATCCACGCTGACAAAAGCCCATAGAGCAGTTTCTTGAGCGCCTTGACTCTCCCGAACGGATTCGTCTCGCGCTCGATCTCTGTGGCTGCTCTCGCGAGCCTGTCGTGGTCAGCATGGAGCTGCTCTGTCGCCAGCCGCACCGCAATGTCAAGCAGATCTGGATCGTCTGGAGATGCTCCAGCACTCCGCAACGAAGCCAAATAGTAGTGCAACGCTTCAGCAAACGTCTCCTTCGAGCTCTGGCTCACCATGCGGGTCAGCAGATCGCGAGCGAGCCGTGTCTGGGACTGTTGAGGCATACTTGCGAGTAGCTTGGCAGCTGTGAACATCGCCCCGGGGAACGCACTCACCAGCTCTCGATTCTCGAGAAGAAAGCCGTTGAGCGCTGGCTGCGTCGAGGCGTCCTCTTGGCGATCCTCTTGTGTGTCGACGAACGCGATCAAGATCATGCGGTTGTTCAGCACCACGTCCATGTATTCTCTGGATCTGTCGGCGTCCACACTCTCTTTGACTGCATTGAACGCGACTTCGTAGACGCTCACGGCAGCCTCCAAGTCTTCGCGCAACAGATTTGCCAGTCGCGCGCGATGAGTCTCAAACGTCTCGACCGTGAACCCAAACGCTGCGACGTGTACCTGCTGGTCGTCTCCAGAGACGCGTAGCCATTTGTGGATGTGCGCTGGAATTTCGTCGAACAGCAGCAAATGCGCGTATACCATCGACAGCATCGCCACGTCTTTCCAGCTTAGCTGCGAGCGCACAGTGCTGCACCAGCCAAACGTGCCGTCACCAGCCTCAGACACGCTGTTGCTGCTCTGCCTTGCCTCTACCGTCGCTGAGAGGAGCAGAACTCTCAAGAGCTCGACTGCGCGCTGCGCACTTCCTGCGCCGCACAGCTTGATGCACAAGTGACTCACGAGCGCGGTCAGCAAGCCCGACAGATTCGGATTCGCCTTGTTGTCGTGGCTCTGGAACGACCCGGGTTTCGCTACGTGGCACAACACGCGGCTGTGGAGCGCCTCCGAGAGCTGGATGGAGTCCAGCTTCCCAACTGTCATGTAGTGGACCCAGAGCCGATGCGAGCTCGGGATCAGCTGCATCGCTTGCTCCGCCATCTCAAACTCCGAATCGTAGTCGCGCTTCTGCAGCAGACTGCTCAGGTGCAGATACAGCAGCCACAGCGCTTCGCAATACGCGTTCGCTTCGACCTCAATCGCGCGCGAGAGCGTGTGCAGACTCAGCTTGAGCTTGGACTCGTCGAGCACGGGCGAAGAGAACGCGCTCAGGTGCACGCAGCGGTGGATGCTCGTGAGCTGTCCCAGGAGCCGAGCCGAGTCCGAGATGCGCGTTGCATCATCGCTACAGGTGTTGTCAACAGCGCCACATCACACCAAGACTGGTTCAGTGACTCGGCAGCACTATAGTGATAATCGGTCAGCAACCGCTTCCTCCCTCATACCTGAGCTTGACTTCAAAGTCGAGTTGGAGGATCGCCAGCAGTAGCCACGAGTCTGTGTCCGTTGGGCTGCGCGCAACCTTGTCCTCCAGCATTCGCGCAGAAAAGCCCATGGACTCGTCAGCTCCGCAGTATCGAGAGCTGCTGCCGCCGCCGCTGATGGTCGAGGCGTTTACGTCCAAGTGCATGTCGACGCTCTCGTCTTCCAGTTGGAGAAAGCTGCCGTCGTCGTTCTCGCGATCACCATCGGTGGAGATGGCGCTGCTGTCGCGGACAGGCTCGGTATCACCAGATTCGCTCTGGCTGTTTTCAGTGGCTTGCTTTCTCGACGCTGGTTGCTACTCGTGGCGTCGAGAAAGTAAACACAAGTAGAAGTGAGAGAGCGAGAAGGCGAAACCACAACAGACAGTGACGACAAGAACGCACCACTGCCAACTCCACGCCTCGTCCCGTGATCACTGGCCATTTCTTCGTCACTTTCGACCGCAAGTGCGCGAAATCCTGCAGCAGCCGCATCTGCTCTTTCGAGAGCAGCGGGGGAGTTTGCGCTTCGCTGCTGCTGCTGCTCTGCGCGTCGTCAGACGTTTTGCTCTCGTCCTCCTCAGCATCGGAAGACGATTCAAAGTCTTTCTGGTGCTGGTACAAACAGTTCTCGTCGTTGCACACGCCGCTCAGCTCGTACAAGCACAGCATACTAAACACGCAAGAGCGAGTTCAGAGTAGGTTAGCGCACACATGTCATCGTCAGCACTCGGTCGCGAGGCTCCAACACTGTGAACTCACTTCATCGGATCGAGTTTCTTCCGTTTGCGAGGTTGCTGCGTCTGCTGGAACGAGCGCACTTGCTGGAACACCGAGTCGTGCTCCAGGTTGAACGGCTTACTGCACGATGCTGCTGCCGAGATTGGCTGTGCGAGCGTCTTGCCTCGGTGGACAGGATCCACTGTGAGACCCGCGTCTTCGTCGTCCTTGCCGCCGGCGTGTTGCGCAACGAGCCACGCTTTCATCTCCACAAACAGTCCCGAGAACTGCCGAAAGCGGTGGTGTCGAACACATCGCAGCTGCGCCGGCTCGTGCGCGCCACTGTTCCCGATCGCGTTCGAGAGTGCGTGGTAGATAGACGCTGGTGGTGCAGGAGCCCCCTTCGCACTTGACTTGCTGCCAATGCTGCTAGTGCTGAAGCCAGTGAGATTCATGAAGAACACAGACTGACACAACGCGTCTTGGACTCGTTGCGCTTGTGGCAGATTAGCCTCAGGCTCGTGCTCAA
The DNA here is from genome assembly GCA_023335995.1 of Globisporangium nagaii. NCBI lineage: Eukaryota > Oomycota > Peronosporomycetes > Pythiales > Pythiaceae > Globisporangium > Globisporangium nagaii. The sequence goes on from JAADWH010000039.1 coordinate 28,804, forward strand.
CCGACGCGCACAGCTGCTCGACGACTCGCTTCTCGAGATCGATGAACGCGACCAAGTCATCTGGAAGTGCGACAGAGAATAGCACAACGAATCAGTTGATTTATCTCACAGTCACCTCGAGTGGCAGGAGCTCAGACAATGTCAAAGTCGACAAGCGAAACTCACCGCGCTCAGCAGAAACAAATGTCGGGAACGCGAGACTCTGACCGCCAGGGCGCCACGGCGCGTTTCTGCAAACTAACACTCCAGCGTCGCCCGTCAGCTTTGCATTTGGCATCTGGGAGGCACTGGGAGGCTTTCCCGTGTAGGATTCGCACTTCTCGGCCAGCAGCTTCGTGGAAATTCGCTGCGCCATCCACACACAGCAAACACACACCATAGGCGTCAGCATTAAGGTTTCCTCATCCCATCTCACAGCGGAATGGTGCAGAAATCGACGGCAACCTGACGCGTCTGTAGGAGATACCGCGTCGCGACTCGGAAGAGCGCCGCGCGTTCCCATGCTGGCGACGAAGTGAGCGACGCCGGCGCTCTCGCGACTGTGAACACAGCGCACAAAAACACACAGGCGAGCCCTGTCAGAAGATGTCGCAATCCGTGACACATAGAGCGCGCTTACATTCGTGTAGCCGCGCTGATGCTGGCGAGATCCTCTTCGCGGCTTGGACTCCGCTTTGCGCGACTGCGGCGACGACAGCAGCTAGCTTGCGCTTCGCTGGGAGCGTCGCGCTCGTCGCTGCTTGGAGTGTCGACGAGACGGCGCCACCAGCATTCGCATCACTGCTCGCAGTCGCGCTGGCGCCCAGCTCCTCGAGCTTCTTTGCGAGAAACGACGCGTTGTCCTGCTGCCGCTGCTCATAATGCACATGCCACAGTTGGGTTCTTTTGGTGAAGAGCACTCGTCACTGTACCTCAATCAAACACACAGACAGCACAGCACAGCGACAAAATGCACCTTGAGCACAGCAGCCGTCTGCTCCTGCAGCTGCCGAAGCTCTTCTCGCCGCGCCAGCGATCTCTTTAGCTCGCTATTCCCAGCACTACACGTGGAAATGGAGGACGAGCGACAAACGTGAGTATCCTGTTCACCACACCAGTTGACACAGAGCGAGCGATCTTACGCTGGAGTAGCAGTGACACCCGCGATATACTGCGACTCGTGCGCAGCGTCAGACTCCTGCTGTGACTCTACTGCTGGCGCTGGCGCCGCCGTTTGGCGCGCGTGGCTCTCGAGAAGTTGCTCTAGCTCGCGCTTCTGCTGGAGCTTGCGCTGCTGCGTCTCCGTCCACTCACGCTGCAGCTGCAGCAGCCGCTCGAGCTCGCTCTTCATCTGCGAGAGCTTCTCCTGCGCCTCGGCAGGCTCCTCGCGCGGCTGTTCTTGCGCGCCATCGCCGCCGTCGAGCGCCGCAGCCCTCGCCACGTCCGTCATTTTCATGAGTTCGCTGCAAAAAGAGCAGCGGCAGGTCTCCTATAATACAAGGCGGCTTACAATACAGAGTTGTGACTGTGCTGCGGCACGAAACGTCGCAATTGTCATTGCGATCTCCACGATCCTTCGCAAGACGACAGCAGACGACGACGACAGCGCAGACGCCATCCATCCGAAGAGACTAGCAGGAGAAGAAGATGTCGGGCGTGCACGTGCTCGCGGACGGGAACCCGCGTCAGGGTGGCATGGACGAAGACGAGCGCGACCAGTGCATCCACGGCACGCACAATGCCAGTGTCACCACACGCTCGCTGTGCTTGCATGTTTGTGCTGACGCTCTGCTGTCGTTTGTGCGTTGCGATGCTGCCTATGGGCAGATGTCGTGAGCTGGTTTCAGCGCAAGGCGAAGCTCAAGAACTCGACCGCGAAGAGCTCTGGTGCGACCGAGCGCTGTCTTACTTCCTCGTGTTGCTGCGTGTCTAACGAACAAGTGGGTGTGCTGCGATGTGTTGGCTCGCGTTGCTGCAACGCCAGACCTCGACGCGCTCGAGCAGGCACTGGGGACGGAACTCCCAGAGGTGTGTCCGCTCCCAGATCGTTCTAGCTGTCTGTTGGTAGGTTGCCCGATCTCATTCTCTCGTGTGCTTGCTTCTCTGGATCGCAGGCGCTGCGCAGCTTACTGAAGAAGCAGAGCGGTGGCATCTGGTTCGACGAGTACAAGGTACATGCACGCACTGTTGCCCACAGTCGTCTCTGCGATTGTTCTTTGAAGATCTCACGCTTGCTGTTCTCCCACCATCAGTCACTCTCCATCGATGTGAGTCCCAAGCTTCTCCTTGAACTCGACGATGGAGACTTCATACTCTGACACTGTATGACTGTCTACTACTATCAGGACATCACGAGCACCAGCGAGACACTCGCGGCCGTGAAAGGCTGGAAGTCGTCGTTCATCCCGTTCGCCACGAACGTCGACGGCGCGGCGCTGATCACGGACGTGGGCTCGCGCAACGCCGTCTTCGAGTTCGGCGACGACGGCAAAGGCGGGCAGCTCGCGCCGACGCTGCTCCAGTACCTCGAGGAGTACCGCAACCGCCTGCTCTCGGGCCAGTTCGACTACGTCGAGGACGTCGGACTCGTCGAGCGATCGCGCAAGTGAGCCATCCATCCAGCATCACGCAAGCAAGCCAACAAGCCGAGCGATTGGTACCGCTATATATTTTCTTCTTACTACTCTCCAACAAAAATTCCGCATCACGCGAGTGGATGCAGCTAGCGCACTATCGAAGCTCCGATAAGTCCATAATGATACGAAACAAGAAGCAAGCTTAATGCCTCGCTGGGTCGGCTGCTTAAGCCATCGTGCGGATGCCCATGCGCTTCATCTCGGACTTGGTGGCCTCGAGCACGCGCTCCGGGTGTCTGCGCTCGTCCTCTTGCTTCAGGATGCGCTGGTGGCGCTTGCGCAGCGACCAGCCGAACATGAACACGAAGAAGCAAAGCACGAGCACCGTGCCGATGAGTCCCAGGATCGAGATGTCCTCGGCGCCGCCCTGCACGCTCTGGTCTGCGAGGGAGAAGCTCAGCTTGACGCCGTTCGGCTCAACGCGGCGCGCGAACGTGCCCTTGGAGCGCAGTGTGCTCGTGGCATTGTCAAGCTCGTCCTGGAGCCTCTCGACAATGTCGTTCAGCGACTTCTCGCCCACGCGCGATGCCGGCAGGATCTGGAAGAACACGGCGATGCTCCCGCGCTTGAGTGCCGTGACCTCTAGGCGCGTGCGTGGGATCTGCAGCGCGGCCGAGACCTCGGTTGTGAACGCCACCTCGAAAGCCTCGACCGCCTCGGGACTGAACAGCACTTCGTCGTAGCTCATCTCCACCTCGTACTTGACTGACACGAGCTTCGAGCCGCACTCCATGCCGTTGCAGATACCCGTGAGCGACGGTTTCTTGTCCGTGCAGAGCGTCTCGGCAGAAGCTGGCTTGTCAGTCGCGAGATCTAGGCACGTCGCCTCGCGGGTGCGCTTGCCGCCGCCGCAGCCGCTCGAACAGCTCGTCCACTCGCTCACTTTCCACACGAACTGCGCCTTCTCGTCCTTCACGCTGCAGTCTGGCGGACGGAACCCGGGACGGCAGATGCACTGCGCATCCAGTGACGACGTCACATCGTCGGCGCTGTCCATCGGGTCCGCGCTTTTCACGGACCGCTTGACAAGCCGCGAGGTGGATGTCGAGGAGCGCTCCTGGTGGTAGTTTGGGAAGCACGTGCCGCGACCCGAGCACGAAATGCGGCCGCAGAGGTCTGGCGGGTGCAGCGGACTCACGGCCAGCGACTTGGCCGACCAGACCGAGAAGCCGTTCACGTTCCTCGCGCGCACTTTGAACGTGTATGACTTGCCGTTCAGCAGGTGTGAGACGATCGTGGACGTCGGCAGGCTGCTGGCGTTCGTCGCTGACGTAACAGTGGACGACGTCGAGTTCTTCGTGGCGGTGAGCGAGCCGGCGATCTGCGCCACGACCTGCGTGCCGACGAGCACGTTCCCCTCTTCGTCGAACCAACTCACCTCGTACTCGGTGATCGGGTCCGCGCCGTCGTCGTCCGGGGTTTTCCACGACACTTCGGCGCGGCCGTCGTGCGCCACGGCGCTCACGAGAGTCGGATTGGACGGTACGCCGTGCATCTGCGGTGCGTCCGTCTCCGAAGTGGAGCCAGAGCCGCTGCTACTGCTGGTGCTGCTCTCGCTGGTGCTGGTGATGGTTTCTGCGTCGCTGCTACCGGCGGCTGTCAGCGCTGACGCGAGTTGCTCGCCCTTTGCGACGGGCGTGATGGTTCTCACGTACGAGTCCTGCGTCGTCTCAGCGTCCTGCTTGTCTGCCACGAAGTTTCGATCGAGTGCGGCGTCGGCAGCGAGCACTATCGTGTCGTTCAAGACGCTCGAGCCGGAGCCAGAGCTGCTGCTGGCGCTGGACGAAGTCGCGTTGCTGTCCACCAGCCCAGCGTCCATGTCGCCACTGTTGCTGGTGCTGAGAAAGACAACCTTATCGTGCGCTTGTTCGCTGTCGCTGCTCTCACTGCTGCTCGTGCTGCTAGGGACGACCACATCGCTCGCACCTGCTTCGCTTCCACTCCCGCTGCTGCTCTGGCTGTTCACGACAGCGGTCGGGAACGCAATCGACGCATTCTCACCGCCGCTGCCTGCACTGCTGGCTGCTTGGCTGCCACTGCCGCTGAGCACGCTGCCGTCACTCACAGCAAACGTGAGCGCGTCGATGGGCACGCGCGCGACGATCTCGTCCTCGCTGCCACTGCCGCTGCTGCTGCTGCTCGAAGAAAAAGAAAACGACGAGAAGTCGGGCACTGCAGCTGCTAGTCCTGGCAAAGGCGACGGCGCGCGCTCTTCTTCTGCAGTTAGCGGCGCCGCGTCGTTCGCGAGCCCGAGCTTCTTGAGCACCGTGATCTCGCGCTCGTCGCGCACCCCGCCGCCGTCCTGGAGATTCGCAGCCGCTGAACCCATCAGCAGCGCCGCTGCCATCACCGCCAGAGAGAGGCAGGCGAAGCGTATGCGCACACGTCCGCGCATGGTAGCTGCTTCTCGACTGGCGCTGGCGGTCGGCGCGTCCGGACGCGAGCGGCAGCGCACACGCAGGCGTCGAAGCTTCTCGGTCGTGCGAGGCTCTCCCGTCATCGCTCGTCCTGGCTGACTGTCGCGCTCTGCCATTCTTGTCGCCTCGCTTAGAGCAGAAGCATCGCGTCCGTGATTGGCAGATAATGCGCATTCTACTTTTAGCAGCCAATCGAAGCGCAGTGCGCACAGCAGCGAGGTTATAAACCTCGTTTCCACAACAGTGACATGCGAATGCCAGCCAACTTCATGAGCACTCCTGCGGACGACCGCCGCCCAGAGTGGCGTCCGTGAAGATGCAGAGGATACCGAGCGCCGCGTGGACGTCGCGATGCATCGTCTTGCGCAGCGGTGTCGCTGGTGAAGCGCCGCACTCCGCAACTCGCCAAGCAAGAGAATGGCTTTGCATGTGATGCTGACTTTTCGACAACCAAGTTCATTTCACTGCCACGCACAACACCAATCCAAGCGAGTGATGCAGACGACTACTCTCTTGCACGCACGCCTTCTAGTCTGTGCTCTGCTTCTGCGTGTCGTCGCTGCCGACGTACGTGATAGTGACGTCGAAGCGTCGTCGGTCGAGGTCGGTCAGGTTCCCGAGCTGCCCTGCAGACGCCGAGCGGCACTGGTCGCCCTTGATGTCTGCCTGCACGCGCGGGTTGGTCGTCGGGAAGAAGAGCACGCTCGCGAAGCCGTCGACGCAGTGGTGACGCTTGGGGCTCGGCTGCAGACAGAGCCTCTCGCCGTGGAAATTGGCTTTCGTGTACAGGCAGATCGAGTCGCGCGTGCCGACGGCGAAGCGCCGCGCGATGCCCGCGGCTTTCGCGCTCGAGACCTCGAAGCTCTTGGTCTTGCGGTCGTAGTCGTCCAGGAACACGTTGAGCACGAGCTTCTCGTTCGGCGGGACGCGCACGCTGCCGTAGGCGCCGCCGTTGCCGAGCAGGATGTCTTCGAACGCCGGCTCGAGCCCTGAGCACGCGCACTTGCCCTTGAAGTCCGCCAGCTCGAAGAAGCAGATCTGGTCCTCTGGCGGGTTCATGCAGCACGGCGCGTCTGTGAACGCGAGTGCCGTCGTGTTCTCCAGCGCGCGGACTGCAGATGGCACGAGCAGCAATGCGGCGGCAGCGAGCGCGAAGGCGTGGATACGGAGCAGCATCGTTTTTGGCGACGAGCTGGAGGAATGTGGAGTGCGGTGCTGCCGAGTGTGCTCGCCCCTGCGCTTCTGAGAATGCGAGATGCGCTGTGAGAGAGCGTGCGAAGTACTCCGAAGAGAGGCACACTCGGCAGACACTTCGTAGCTCGTTGTTGCTCCGTCCATGGACGAATGGTTGAGTGGGGGTGTAGAGGAGGACACACTTGCGGGTTTGAGCCAGCTGACAGACCGCCTGGTGGATAGGAGGGGGCACATGCTGTGACGCTCTCGCTGGCTGTAGACTCTCGCTGGCTGTAGAATCCCCTCACGGCGACGCTGCTTGTCTGACAGGCTGGTGGTCGGTTTGAGCCAGTTGTGACAAAAGCTTCCGGTTCACAACCGCGAACGTAGAGGTACATCGTAAAATCGCATGTAGAAGGTGACGCCTGCGGCTGGAAACATCAAGCAGACATATGGGGCGTCCCGTTCTTCCTTGAGCTGGATGGATCCATTTTCCGATGGCGACGGACGCACGACGAACCTTTACATCACAGAATGTCCATCGGTGTGTCTCGTTCTTCATATTAATTCATATTACTTACTTTCTCTCGCACGCGTGTGTCTTCGCGAATTCCTCGCCCCGCTGATCATGGCGCCGGCGCCTTCGCCGTGAGCTTGAAGAGCTTGTTCTCGTTGCCTTCGGCCGTGTGGCCACCGAAGACGAACATCGCGGCGTCCAGCACCACAGCGCGGTGCCACTCGCGCGGCGGCGGCGCGTGCTCGCATTTGACCAGCTTCCACGTCGGGAGCTCCACGTCGGCTGCACCAATCAACAGACAAAGCAGTGCACAGAGCTCAGCCCACATGGCTACCAGCCGAATCAACCAGAAAACAAACGCTAGAGCGACGTACCAAACTCCAGGAGGTGGAGGTCGCCCTTGAGACAGCCGCTGTTGCCGCCGTAGACGAGCATCTTCGAGCCGATGCTCGCGCTCGAGTGCGTGTAGCGCGGCGCCGGTCCGCGTCCGAGCGTCGCGACCTGCTCCCAAACGCACTCGATGGCATCCGGTGTCTTGGAAACGATCTGCAGCGCGTGCAGCTGGCTGCGGCGCGACTTGCCGTCGTAGCCGCCAAAGATAAACATCTTGTCCTTGTGGACGCAGACTGAGTGGGTCGAGGACGGTCCAGGGAGGTCGCCGCGCGGCTCGAGCTCCTGCCACGTCGGCGTCTCCAAGTCAAAGCGGAGGACAAACGTGTCGCCGAGGCGCTTCGGGTGGCCGTAGCCGCCGTAGAGGATCGCGACGCCGTCGAGCACTGACACCGAGTACCAATAGCGCATGGACGGCGGCTGGCCAGCGATCGCCAGGCGCTCCCACTTCCACTCGCCAGATTCTATCCGAGTGTTCAGAAGCACACGCCAGAGTTTGTGCGTTAGCAAGCGAGACAGGTAGACATCCGAGGGTGTGCAGAGCTATGGTGGCAGATACGCACTGAGGTTCATCGCGTGCAGTTCGTTGAGGAACTTGCCGTCGTTCGTGCCGCCAATGACGTACAGCGTCTCGCCAATCACGAACGTCTGCAGCAGGCTGCCCGTCGGCGGCGGCGTGCCGGTGCACAGCGGCTTCTTCCAAAGAGCAGGCGACCGCTGGGTCTCCAGCACGTACAGATCGTTCAGGCGACAGTTGCCCACGATGCCGCCGACGACGATCAGACTCGTCTCGAACACGGCAAAGCCGCAGTCGTACCGCTGTGCCGGGATCTCGCCCTGCGCGTCCACCTGAGCCCACGCCATGCTCTCGTCCACCAGCTCCGGCGCTTTCCGCTTGCGCTTCTTGCTCATCGCCGCAGCCGGCGTGCTACTGGCGACAGCGACAGCGACGGCAGCGGCATTGTTGTCGCGCCTCAACGGCTCGCGAACAGTAGCAGGCGGCTGGGCTTTCTTTCGCGGCGCTCGGGCTTTGCGAACAGCAACGAGACCAGTCTGTCCATCGCACATCACAGCGTTAGTGTCTCAAATGGTTCGCTACGTGTCTGGGACATGAGCGTTCATCACGAAAACGAAGTGAGCACTCACGGCTGGTCCAATCGAAGCAGCGCCAGCGGCGGCAGAATGGCGTGAAAGCTCCGAGTCGGACGCGACGAGGTCCGGCAGGTCGATCATATCCCCAAAGTCGCTCAGGCTGTCAAGTTGCAGCGAGAGCTCGCTCGCGGCATCCGAGTGAAGATCTCGCGCTTCGAACGGCACTGGGGACGCCACGATCTGGCTCGCGTCGTCATCGTCACTGTGGTGTCGCGCCAAGTACGCACTCGCGTACTGTTGGTGGTGGTGCTGCTGGAGCTGTATCCTCGACTGCTGGTGCAGCATTCAGATAGAGAGAGAAAGATAGCACGACAATACGAAGCACGAGTTAGCCATTGTGCTGACGTGTGCAGTGGCATAGCGATGGCAGCATGCCTACCTGAGCTAGCACCAGCTCACTGGATGAGAACCCGAGCTGCTCCATGGCGCCAGCACCTCGTCCAATGCTGCTGCTTGCGTTGCTGTTGTTGTTGCCGCCAAAGATGAGCTGTGTGCGACAGAGCGGACAGCTCCCGAACATCGAGATCGCCTGCTGCGTGCACTGGAGACAGAGCACATGGCCGCACACCTGGCGGATCGGCGCCTGCGCCGCGACTCGCAGGCAGATTGGACAGTGGAAACCCGAGCTGCTGCTGCTGCTGCTGCTGGAAGGCATCGCCACGGCGAGTTGCTGGAACGGCTCGTCCTGGGACATTGGCGGGTGGAACTGCTGCCGCGCCACCTCGAGGTGCAGGTGCTGCAGTTGCTGCGACACAGCCTGCTGCTGGAATGGATACAGCGTCGCGTGATACCACTCGGCCGGGAGCGACGAGAGGTCGTCACTCTGCACGCTCAGCAGCGCGCCACTGTTGTTGCTGCTGCTGCTGCTGCTGCTGCTGCTGCTGCTGCTGCTGGCAGTTGCACTATTGGCGCCCCTCCCGCTGCTGCTGCTGCTCAGGACGACGCGGGGACTCGTAATGGGTGACGACAGCGGGCTCTTGAGCGAACGCATCGACGTCCCGCCTGCGTCATTACCCACCCACTGTCGCATACTTCCTCGCTGCCGCTGCGCAGTGGCACCCACTGTCGCTCGTTACAGATCGCGTCGGCCGGATCCCCGCAGACGCAGTCGCGTGTGGCGCGCGCGCGGGAAAGCCTGCGCCACCACCAGTGAGCGCGGCGCCGCGAGCTGTGGTTTGGTGGAGTGAGCGCCATTTGGTCCGCATGTTCCTTCCTATCCCATCCTTCATGCGAGGCGTTTCTCACGGCGGGTCCTCTCAGTGCATATTTTATGCTGCAGGCTGGATATGCACGGGTCGGATATGCTTTGACAGGGTAGAGAGAGCATACAAAAAGCAGGTGTGGATTTGGGAGAAGCAAACATGACTGACTTGGTTGCGAGTGCACACAACAGCCCTGTCATCACGCATTAATAGCAGCATCGGGCTGCAGTATGTGCAAGATCGCCATAAGCTGGAGACTTCTTGTTGTCTGTGGAAGTGCTGGCCAAGCTCACGCATCATCGACTGGACACACTCAATCAGCACGTCCTTCGCACACCTCACAATGAAACCAAAGCGCCATGCGTGTGCCAATATATGCGAGGAGAGGTCCACTTCGATTGCGAATGGACGAGGGTCCAGTCTCGTGGCTCGCCTCGAACACGCGGAACCGAGAATTCCTGAACACGCCAAAAAGTTCCACAAATGCGCTCCATCCATTGGCTGTAAATTGTGAATTACCAGAATCCACGCCACTCGATTCGCTGATAACCGAGTACAGCTGCTTGATTCGCTGAAAATGAGCAGCATATCCAGCAAGAAAAACAGTCAAGTGATTGCGTTACCGTTAAAACACTTTCGTGGTTCGAATTGGCAGCCAATCAACACTTTGCTCTCATTCGGACACGAATCGCAATCGACAGCTCGAGACGCCTCGAGCCACCACCAGCGCTCTCCTCCTCTCGTTCCTGCAAACACGATACAAAAATCTCTCTCTCGTCAGCTCAGCTCTGCTCTCTCCCTCTCTCCCCCTCTCTCTCTCTTTCATCCATCCACGCAACTGCCAGCAACGGTCTAGACCGTGAGGTCGAGGTCGTGGATGTCTTCGTCGTGGATCTGGAGCGCGTCCTCGTCCGGGTTCTCCGAGTCCTCCGGGTCCAGGTCCGGGCGCGACGTGTCCTCGTCCGGCACGTGGTACAGGCACTTGCTGATGAGGAACTCGGCGCGCTTGCGCTGCGCCGCGACGCTCTCGGGCGTGTCGTCGATGCACACCTCGAGCAGGTACTTGAAGAAGAACATGCTGCCGGTGAAGAGCGTGAAGTACCACACGCGCATGGCCACGGACACGCCGTTGAAGTAGTTGCCCGTGAAGATCACCACGCCGCCGTTCGTGCAGATCGAGATCGCCGCCATCGCCTGCAGCACCTGGTACCAGTAGCCAATGTCGCGCACGTTGTACGGCCGCGGGCGGCGCGACTCGAAGATGAGGCGGTAGGCGTCGAGGCGGATCTCAAAGTAGTTGTTCACGTACGAGAGCAGCGGCGCGAACGGGAATGACACGACGAACATTGTCGTATAGCCGAACTGGAGCGCCATCTCCGTGTAGTCGTCGAACGTGCCGCGCCAGTCGTACTGCGACATAAAGAGCTCGCGCTCGGCCGACGACTTGCGCGCCTCCACTTCGGGGTCCGCCGCACCAGTGAGTCTGCCGATGAGACGGTACTGGTTCACGTAGACCCAGAAGCGCGGGATCGCCACCTCAGTCATGTTGCCGATGAACAGCCGGGAGCAGTAGACGATCGCGACCGTGTACTCGAGCTCGTACATGCAGCTGATCGTGCAGCCCTCGATGCTGTCCTTGAGGAACGCGACGTAGAAGAGACCGGTGTAGTTGTTCACGAACTGAAAGATCACGGTCTTGATGATCAGGCTGTTCTCGTACTCGATGTCCGTGCGGTGGTTCTCCTGGTCGTTCAGGAAGATCGAGACGATGCCGTAGATTTTGGTCATGATCGTGATCTGCACGACATTGGCCGTCGCGGCCACCATCGGCCCGAGCTGGATGTGGTACACCACGAGGTCGTCCGCGACGTCGCCCTTGGTGAGGTCGTAGCGCAGCACGAAGATCGCGAACACAAGCGCAAAGACGATCAGGATCAGGAACGAGATCACGATCCAGCTGTACGCTACGCGCTTGAACTTCTCGCGCGGACTGAAGTAGCGCGTCGGGCGGCCGTTGATCGGCGACGGGATCTTCTCGCCCTGGAACTGCGGACGCAGCTGCACGATCTGCGTGAAGTTGGACGTACCCCAGCGCAGCGTCTCGCGCGCGTTCAGGCGCTTCCAGTCCTCCAGATAGACCGTCATCCAGATCGTCATGAACACGCCGAACGCCGGCGAGAGGTACGAGAACACGGCCTTGTGCTGCAGGCGCGGCACGAGGTAGTCGAGGAAGCCCGGCACGAGCCCAATCAGCGCCGGGTACAGCAGCCACTTGGTGTAGTGCCCCAGGTACAGGAAGTAGAGCGAGATCTTGACGCCAAAGTAGTTGCAGATACGGTCGAACGGCTGGCTCATCGGCGACGTGTTCCACTGGATCCACTGCGCCTTCAGGTCCAGCTTCTGGTCGTCCTCGTGCAGCGGGAAGCACTCGACGATCACGCCGTCCCAGATTAGGCGCTCAATGTCGCAGCCCGCGCCGTTGCCGTGGTTCGTGATGATGTGCTCGATGAGCGCCAGGCGCTCCGTGCTGCCGAAGAGCGAGCCGTGCTTGCCCTTCTTCATGAAGAACTTTTGCGCCTCGCTGTGTTGCATGTACGCCGCGAAGATGTACTCGAACGGCGTGTACGAGTACTGGCGCTTGACGTCGCGGATTGGGAACGGCGCGATGTTGTGGCTTGGCAGCCCTTCGGCGGACGCCTTACGCAGCGCGTCCGGGTCCAGCTGCAGGTGCATGCGGGTTGCCTCGGCCTCGTCCTTGAGCAGCTCCTCTGGCGCGCGGATCTTGCAGAACACGAGCTCGCCGCCCACAGAGTAGAAGAGCTTCGTCTCGAGACCCGCTGCGCGCAGCCGCTTGATGATTGCCTCGCGCTGGTCGCCCGCCTCGATCGTCTCCTTCGCCGGGTTCGGGAACACCATCACGTAGTCCCAGCGCGTGTCGTCGTGCGAGACCGAGCCGTAGCCCTTCTGGATGGGCGACGGCGCCAGCGGACGATCGACGTCGCGCGACATGCGGCTCGCCGACGTCCACGGGGAGTGCGCCGCCATTCTCGCTTCTCTCTCTCTCTCTCGCTGCACGCTGGTGTGCTGCGGACGCTGCGAGCACGAGCTGTTGCGAGTGGCGCTTGTGTGATGATAGAGTGCGCTTGATTCGCAAAATGGTGCGGTCGTGAAGGCGTGAACCCAGCTCAGGACTGATTTATTCGCTGTTGCGCGGACGTTGCGTTGCCGATAAATCTTGTTGGTGTAACTCGACCTGGGATCCCTGTTCCGTCAACCATATCGACAATTGGCGAGAAAAATACTGAGTTTGTGTTTCTGAGCTTTCTATGCAGATTTGCGTCGTTTTTACTCGTGCGGGTGTTTTTTCGGGACAGGTTTGCGCTCTCCTGATCGAGCTCCACCGCCGACGAGTTCTTGCCTGGGAGTTCCTGGATTCAACTCAAGCAAGGACGCCGAGCTCCAAGCTCTCGAGGAACGTGCACACATCGAAGATGGCGAGGGTCCTGGCGAGAAGTGGTGTTGCCGATCCCCGAGCAGTCTCTTTCAGCAAAATCGCACAGCATGCTCAGCGCCGCGTGGACATCGCGATGCGTCATCTCGCGCATACAGTTCGCGGATACGCAGCGTCGCACTCCGTGAATCGCCATGCCCCCGCGCTCGCTGCTCATGGGAACCACCACCAACCTGTCGAGACAGCCGCTGCACAGCTGGCTGCTGCAGTCCTCCTGGACGCCGTATGTCTCCACGCTGCGCTGTCTCAGGGCTCTTCTCACATTCTTCGCCAGTGCAGGGCGGTCGCCGCGGAAGCAGATGCTGACCATGCTGGCGCCGAACGCCACTGGCCGCTCGTCAACCGCTCTGCCGCTCGAGATGCGAGTGCAGATGTCATGCACGACTCGCTGGCGAAGGCAGAGCTGAGTGGAGCGCATGCTTGCCACGCGTCGCCGGCAGTTCACCTCCAGCACACATGATCGAGGATGGAGGACAACACGGAGAGGTGCGTTGTCATCTCGAGCGTGCTGGACGACATGGCGCTCGGCAGATTCGCCGTCGCCCTGTGCAGCCTGGCGCGGTGCGTCCGCAGTCTGCTTTACGCGAGAGGCTGCTTCTGTTCGATCTTCTGCTGGTAAGCTGTTGCAGTAGTGGGAGGACGCGGGCTCGCCGTGCTCATCCCGCCATGCTTTGACGATGATGCACCTGGAGGCAACGCCAGCGACGCGCTTGGCGTCGAGGCTGATGGCGGACGGTGGTGTCGCGTTCTCGGGCTTCAGCTTGCTGGGTTTCAACTGTCCGCACAGATCCGATCTGCTCGACACTCGCCGTGGCTGGAGTGTCGTTTCGCACACGCGCGGGCGAACGAAGCCACCCCGCTATTTATAACCAGCCACTATTTATAACCGGGCAACCCCAGTCAGCCAGCAGCGCACGTCACGAGCCGTCTCCGAAGCCGACACCTGCACACAACGAGCCAACAAATTTCCGCAAAGCGGCGCCGCACCTGCTCGCCGCACCTGCTTGCAGCAGGGCCAACCGGCGTCTCCACGCGAACACGCGCGCGCGCACAATCAAGACCGACTTCTCCTGCGAGCACGCGCAAGGCGACTCTCGCTGCTTGGCTTTTATAAACCACAGCCCCTTGGGAAGCACCAAGAGCAGCCAGCAGTTCCGTTTTGGGTTCGTGAATGGGATCGTGCGCCGCGCTTGGCAACCTCGGGGCCGCGACTGGCTCAGGCGAGTGGCCGCGGAACAATTGTTGTGAGAAACCCCGCGTCCTCGTCACTTTTTGGGCGGGTGCGAAGGACCTGTGGCTTCAAGCTTTTAAAGTCGACGGCGGCTTGTCGCGAACGAACGCATTCACTTGGCTGCACTCGTTTCTCGTTGCTCCAACCGGGCGAAGCGAGTGGAAAGCGCAACTTTACGCTGCGTCGGATCCAGTTTGCCAGTTGATTGATTGTTGCCCTCAATCAATTTGTCTCGCATGATATGGGTGCCGCCAAGAGTGGTGGCTAAAAAGTGATAACATCAAATCAGCCAGAGATATCTCTGCGGACAAGTCTGGCAAGGGCAGCTCGCTCACACACACACAGACCAAGGCAAGCGAGAAAGCACACAGAGCACACAGCACACACGCCAACCATTGCCGAGCAACAGCGGCCACGCGAAACTGAAGCCATTTGCATGCAGTAAGCGGCCAGAGACGAACCGATTGTTGTTTATCGGCACTGAACCGACAGGCGATCGCTGCTCCCATCCGCGCCTAGAGACGCCTCGTGCCGCTTCGTTCGATATCATCGGTTTGCAGAGGCTCACCGACATGCGTTTAGTCTTGCATTTACACTTATACCTGTGTAATTGAGTTTTTCCACACACATAGTATTTAGAAGGTAGACAAGTAATAAAGGCTGAAAATCATCAAAACCAGGAGTGAGACGCTTGCTGCATCATCGAGATTCAACCTTTCTCCATTGGTCAGCAGCGCGCCTTTTCCGCTCTGGATGAGGTGTGTGTGCGGGTGTGGTTTCTCTGGATACAATTCCTGAAGCATTGGACGGAGAAGCAGCAGCTGCTGCTGTGGATTGAGTGGGCGACCACTCAAAAAGGCTGCGAGGATGAGTGATGATGAGGGAGCGGGAGCGGCAAACACAGGCAAACAAAAGCAACCGAGCGAGCGAACACGGCGCGCGCGCGCCTGCCCGCCTGTCACCGTCAGTTGTCAATTATCAGTGGCGAGCGCACTCACCGCAAGCAGATCTTCGAGCTGAGCAGCAGCAGCATATCCACAGAAAAATGTCGATGCGCGTACTCAAGAAGCTGTACTCATCGGCGGACGAGCTGACTTTCGAGCCGGCGCCGCCGTCGTCCTCGGCCGCGTCGTCAGCGTCCACGCGGTCGACGTTCCTCACATCCTGCGGCGATGTGCTCGAGGACTGGGTCTACTGGCAGCGGGACGCGATGAACGCCAAGTGCTGGACCAAAGTCTTCGCGGTGCTCGAGAACGAGTTCCTGTGGCTCTTCAAGGGCGAGAAGAGCGCCAAGACGCTCTTTATGCAGATCGCGGTCGCGGGCGTCGAGGTCTCGGGCGAGCGCCAGCTGCGCATGATCGACCCGAACGGCGAGGACCTCGAGATCTGGCTGCTCGACCAGGAGTCGTTCGAGGCGTGGAAAATGCGGCTGCAGGACGCGGCGATCATCACGACCGAGTACTTCCGCGCCGTTGCGGTCGAGGTCGAGAAGCTCCCGCGCAGCAGCGCGTACCGCGGCAGCCTGGTCTCCTACCGCCGCGTCGGCAAGCGCGACAAGTGCAAGGCGCTGCTCACGCGCATCGCCACGAACTGGAGGCTCAAGCGCCGACCGCTCTCCGCACGTCGACAGAGCATCGTCTGAAGATGAACACAGCGCTGTCGGGTAGCCCTCGCCGAGCAACCGTCCGCCGCCTCGTATTTATGCGCCGTCCAGTGGCGGCAGCGGCCGCGTCCATCGAGCATCTCAAGCGCAGCGCAGCACAATCAACTCGAGCCGCCCAGTCTGCTCCCGTGTCCAGAGCCAGGATCGAGTCGCACGCAGACGCCAGCGGCCCCAAGCCTCGAGGCTCCCTCCTCTCCTATCTATTCCACGCCACCAGCCAGCATATCGCTATTTATCTCCCTCGGAACCCCCAAGAGCAAACGCGCTCGCGAACTCCTTTCGTACGAGTGTTCCTGCCATTACAAGTGTTCTTGTTCTTCTGATGTCTCGAGCGAGCGATGCTCGCGTGCGTTTACTGTGTAAAGTTAGTCGTGAAAGTACAATAGACACGCGAGCCAACACGAGCGCTGTATGGATTTAGAGCGTGGTGCTGCCTTTTCGAGCGGAAGCAGCCATTATCATGCGCATAAAACACTTCACGCATCTCCCGCAGGTGTCTCGCAGTGATCCTTTCACGCGCAGAGCGGCTCCGAGGCAGCCACACGACCGCAATAGACACACATTGGCGCAAAGTGTGTTGTGGGACTGCTTCAGCGTCGCACGCTTAGCCGATTCACTCACTTGCCCCGCCGCATCTCGGCGCAGCGGCATGTTCACCGCGAGCGCGAAAAGGGGAATGGAGGCAGTGGAGGCATGGCGAGTGCTTTGCGAGTGCTTTGCGATTGGGCTTGGCTGACGCGTTGCCGAGGAAAAGCGCGTGAGAGGATGCAATAGTAAACTGGATCTCGCTCGAGACAATAAAAAAACATCAGCGACGTTCCATAATCGCTCCATCCCCTTTTTCGGTCCAGGACGTGAAGCCAGCAAAAATCCGTCGATTTTTGGAAGGCAAGTGAGATTTGTTTTCGCAGGTTGATTCAAATCGTGGAATGGCGTAACGCCCGATTAGCCGAAACCGCGTTGCGCGGGGTATGCAGTTGTGCGACCCAAATTGCTTTTACAACCGCGCGATCCCGCCTGCATACTCAACAGCAGTCAAGCGCGCAGAACGGGACCGCGCGCCGGCGTGGAGAAGGGGCACGCTGGCGGCAAAATGGAGCGCGCGCCAGTGCTTCGTGCTCCTGCTTGCTCCGGCCCGTCGTCGCGGCGCGGCCGTCCCTCGGTCTGTTCCAGTCTGCCTGCGTGTCTCGCCCCTGTTCTCTATCTCTCTCTCTCTCTCTCTATCTCTCTCTATCACAACGGGATTGGACGCCAGATCCGCACAGCGCGCTACTTCGCAATTCGCGCTCGCCAACACGCAAGCCAGCTCGCGAGAGAGTTTCTTAACGCATCGTCACGCTGGCCGCTCCATTCGCCATCACTCGCGCGTCTACCTGTCTGTGCGCCGATCGATCGATCCCCCCAGTCCAAGTTCCCCAAGTCCAGATATAACAACACAGCATGGCGCAGAAGAACTCCGCATGGGGCAGCAGCAGCATGGTGTCCGAAGCGCCGACCGAGAACTCGTCGTCGCGCGGCTCGTTCTTCGGCTCGGACCTCGCGGCGAAAGCCGAGGCGTCCACGATCGAGGGCTGGATGTACTGGAAGCGCGACCGCGACTGCTGGCTCAAGGTCTACGTGGTGCTGCGCAACGAGCTGCTGTTCCTGACCAAGGGCGAGCGCGCGTCGCGGCCACTCATCCAGATCGCGGTCACGTGGGTTTCCATGTCATCCATTGGCGGGCTCTGCGCCGAGGGTCCGAGCGGCGAGAAGATGGAGCTGTACCTGTACGAGCAGGAGCACGCGTGGCTCTGGTACAACGCGCTCATCGAGGCTGCGGCACTCACCAAGAACTTTGAGCAGACGCTCGCGCGGGACGAGATGCCCAAGAGCATCCGCCGCGCAGCCTCGCTTGTGTACACCGGCACGCTCGTGCAGTACCACGACGAGAACGCCAGCAGCAGCAAGAACAAGGTGTGGAAGGGCGTGCTCTCGGCTTCGCGCCTGCGCCAGTCGTGGAAGAAGCGCGTCGAGCGCCTCATCGACCGCCTCGACACCTCGAGCAAGTGAGAGAGAGAGAGAGAGAGAGAGAGAGAGAGAGAGAGAGAGAGAGGCTCCAGTATTTAACATCCCCTCGGTCCCTGTGACCACGGGGAGCTAGCTCACCTTATAGAGAGGTACTCTGTGGGATGACACACAGATATTTAACAATAAACGCCACTTCAAACGACATCTCATGGTAGTCTCCATTGATTGACAAGAACCTCATGGTTCTGTGCGACCTGCTGTGCATAAGACATGCTTGCTTGCTTGCTGGCTTAGGCGCTGGCGGCAACCGTGGCGCGGTGCGCGTAGAACTGCGCGATCCACTTGCGCATGTGCGCCTTCTCGGTCTCGCGCGCCGCGACGACGGATGGCGGGTCGAGCTCGTGCGCGAAGAACAGGTCGAGGTGGTGCGCGCCACCCTCGATAGACACGGCGACGACCGAGTCCGATATGTTCTGCAGCACGCCCGTGCCGGACCACGGGTCATAGTTGCCGTTGCTCAGCACGAGGTTGCTCGCGGCGTAGAGCGCCTTGCGACCACCATACTGCGTCGTGGCCCACTGCGGACGCAGCGAGACGCCCCACTGCTCCTTGCAGCTCGCGTTGTCCGCCGTCTGGTTCCACGGCACAGACCAGAACATGTCGTCCACGCCGTTGATGCTCGTGGGCATGTAGAGCTCGGAGCAGAAGAGGTACTGCCAGAAGTTGCCGTCCTGCGCCGACTCCTCGGACGGCGGCTTCAGCGTGTAGCACTGCTGGTCGAACGTGCTGTTGTAGTACACCCCGATGCTGTCGCGGAACGCGCGCAGCAGACCCAGGTCGTCCTCGGTCGCGAACTCGTCCTTGAGGTGCTCGCAAGCCACGCGCACCGGGTACGCCGGCAGCACACTCTGGCCGTTCATGATGTACGGCGACGGATACGGGTAGTTGCCCATGGCCATGTAGTCGATCGCGGACTTGGCCCAGTCGATGAGCCCCGCCACGTCCTCGTCCGAGTCGAGCGTCTCGGTGGCACACAGCGAGAACGAGCTCTGGAGATCCTTGCGGCCCTGCGCGGTCGCGCCGAGCTTCGTGATCGACTGCCACACGCGACGCACGTTCGGGATGCAGTTCGCGGCCGAGCCGGCGCCTGGCGACGCGTCGAACGTGGTCACGCGCGCGAAGGACTCCATCGCCACGGGCTTCTCGTCACCCAGGAACGCCAGGATCGGCGCGGAGCCCGCGATGACGCCGTCGATGATGTGCGGGTACTTCATGCGGAACCACGAGCCGAGCATGCCGCCGTACGAGCCGCCGAAGCCCACGACCGGCACGTCCAGCTTCAGCTCTGCCTTGAGGTGCGTGAGGAGCACCGCGTAGTCCGCGAGCGTCTGCTCCGTCGACAGGTACTGCATGTGCTTCGTCACGTTCTTGCGGCCGAACGGCACGGATTTGCCAAAGTAGCGGTGCTCGGCGAAAACGAGCGTCGCGCCGAACTCCGCGGCGTTCTCCCACATGAGCCCCGTGTTGTTGAGGTAAAGCTCGACGTCCGCCTCGTTGCCGACGTAGAAGAAGATCGCGCCGTCCTTGCGGCCGTGCTTGTCGCACACGAAGTAGCGCTGCTCGTACGTCGGCGCGCCGACGCCAAAGTGGTCGAGCGTCTGCGTGAAGTACTTCTCATCGCACTCCTTGAGCAAGTCGCGCGAGCCGTCCGCGTTCGCAGCGTACGACGACGTCACGAAGGCGCTCAGCGGCGACGCAGGTTCAGCCGCGAGCTGCTGGCTGGGCGACTGGAAGTCCACGAAGAGCAGGATCGGCGCGACGATCACGCCAGCGAGCGCGAAGAGCATCGGGAGCTTCTTGAGCGCGGTCGAGCGGCGCAGCGCGGGCTTGCCGCCCAGCAGCGGGAGCATGGGCGAGTTCTCTCCTCGAGCCATGACTGGAACAGGAGCGGACGCAGAGAGTTTTGGCTGGCTGGCTGGCGTGTGAACGAAGCCGGCGAATCGCAAGTGAGCGAGCCCTTGAGCACTTCGCGCCGCGCCGCCTTCCTCCTTGAAGGACGGTGCGTGCGATTTTTGCATTTCATCAGCGAGCGCGTGATGTGTGGACACCACATCGTACTTTATCGCGCACACTCAGAAAACCCGAAAACCCGAAAACCCGAAAACCCACACAAACCCACACAAAAAGATCGTGATGGGAGCCGCAGGAGCCAGTATTCGGACGCTCGCGGTGACACGCGGTGTCGCCGGAGCGAAGGGGGGAGGCACGCAAACCAAACCAAAACAACGACACTGAGTATCTTAAACGTGGCAGCAGGCGAGAGGCCGAGCGAGCGAAGAGGTACGAAGCTACTGCGCGGCGCCCCGCTGTCTGGCTCGGCGTAGAGATCCACGGCTGCGAGCATGCGTCTGTGGTGCGTGTGCTGACGCTACTGGTCTGCGCTTCGGTGACCATGTCCCTTTTTATCTGTGTGCAAGCAGAAACCGCAGCGCCGTCGTCAGTGTGAAAGATGAACAACCCGCCGTACCAGCCGTACGGCGCGCCGCCAGGGCAGCCGAGCGCGCGCCCCGTGCAGCCAGGCGCCCCGCTCTCCAACTCCTTCCGGCCGTTCAACCCGGCCCAGCAGCAGCAGCCGCAGATGAACGCGCCGTACCATCCGCAGCAGCAGCAGCAGCAGCAGTTCCCGCCCCCGCAGCAGGGACCTCCGTCGGCGTCCGGACCGCCTGGCCCCTTTGGCGCGCCGCAGGGCAACCCGGGCATGAACATCCGTCCGCCGCAGATGATGGCTGGCGGACCTCCGCGCGGATACGGCGGACCCCCTTCGGGTCCACCGTCGGGTCCGCCTGCCATGGGCAGCTACCCAGGCGGTCCGCAGAGCCAGCCTGGTGGCATCCCGCCGCCGCAGTTTAACGCGCCGCCGCAGGGCATGGGAGCTCCGGCGCCTGGGTTCCCGGGACGCGCGGGTGCGCCAATGTCGCAGCCGTCGGGCTTCCAGCCGGGCGGAGCTGCTGGACTCAACCGTGGCCCGCCGCCGATGATGAGCGGTCCGCCGTCGGCAGGCGCACCACCGATGGCGCGCGGCCCTCCTGGTCCCGGCATGCAGCTTGGTGGCGGTCCGCCGCAAGGCATGGGTCTGCGTGGGCCAACGGGTCCTCCGAATGCGAACAACCTGAACGCGCAGTTCTCGCAGATGGGCCTCGGAGCGCCTCCTGCTGCAGGTGCGCCGCCAATGGGCGGACCTCCGAACGCCGGCGCGGGTCCGGTACCGATGGGTGGCGCTCCTGGCGTGGGTGGTGCGATGCCGATGCGCAGCGGACCTCCCGGTCCTGGAGGCTACAACGCGCCGCCGCCCCCGAACGGCCAGCCGATGATGAACAACGCGCCGCAGCCGGCGCCACCAGGTCCAAACTACGTCGCCCCTCCAAGCGGCAACTTCCAGCAACCAGCGGACATGATGGGTACGTTCGCATGCTTGAGCGATGGTGGACGTTGCTGTCTGCTCTATTGTGCCCACCACTAACCAGTGCTGTTACTGCGTGTGTAGACGGCGGGTACAACCAGCAGGGCCAGCCGATGCAGCAGTCGCCGATCTCGGACGAGCTCATGGCGTCGCAGTGCGACCCGCGCTTCATGCGCATGTCGGTGAACGCGATCCCGCACTCACAGGAGCACGCACAGAAGGCGAGTCTGACGATCGGCGTGGTGATCCGCCCTCTGGCGCCGCCCGAGGACAACGAAGAGCTCGACGTCGTGAACTTTGGACCCAGCGGCGTCGTACGCTGCCGCCACTGCCGCACGTACGTGAATCCGTTCGTGCAGTGGGTCGACAACGGCCGCCGGTGGCGCTGCAACCTCTGCGGCGTCTCGAACGACGTCGCGAGCTCGTACTTTTGCCACTTGAACGCCAACCAGCAGCGCCAGGACCGCGCCGAGCGACCGGAGCTGAGCTCGGGCAACGTGGAGATCGTGGCGCCGTCGGAGTACATGATGCGTCCGCCGCAGCCGCCGTGTTACATGTTCGTGATCGACGTGTCGGCGACCGCCGTGTCGTCTGGCGCCGTGCAAATCGCGGTGCAAACGATCCGCGAGCAGCTCGACAACCTTCCTGGCGCGCCGCGCACGCGCGTGGGCTTTGTTACCTATGACAGCTCGATCCACTTCTACAACCTGAAGGTGCTGTGTGTGTGTGCTCGCGTCAGTGTGAATGCCGTGCTGTGATCTGAACGATGTGCTCTTTGGTTGATGTGATGCCGCAGTCCACGTTGAAAGCCCCTCAGATGATGGTGATCGCGGATCTCGATGAGCTCTTCATCCCGATCCCGGACGAGCTGCTCGTAAACCTGAGCGACTCGCGCGAGATCATCGAGACACTGCTGGACTCGCTGCCGGCGATCCACCAGAGCGCTCGCTCAGCTGAAACGGCAATGGGTCCAGCGATCCGCGTGGCGTTCAAGCTGATGGTGAGGCGATCGCTTGGCTGCTGAGCTGTCTTTCGTGCGTGTTAGTATGGCTAAATGGTGTGTTGTTTGTTGCTGCGTGTGGATAGTCGTCGATCGGCGGCAAGATGCTTGTTTTCCAGTCATCGCTGCCGTCTACTGGCCAGGGAGCTCTTCGCAACCGCGAGAACCCGCGCATGATCGGGACGGACAAGGAGCAGACGCTTCTGAACCCCATCGACACGTACGTTTACCACAGCGCAGCCACTGTGATTTGGTTTCCGATAGCGACACTTGCTGACAAGCATACTGGTGTCTCATGCGCTGCAGGTTCTACCGCTCGAACGCCATCGACTTCTGTCGCCAGCAAGTGAGCGTCGACACGTTCCTGTTCTCCTCTCAGTACCAAGACGTGGCGACGATCGGTACGCTCGGTTCATTCATGTTGTTTTGTGCAGCTACAGCCGCAGTGTTGTCTAACACCCATCTTATCTGCATCTTGGTTGCGTTAGGCTCGCTGTCCAAGTTCTCTGCCGGCCAGGTGTACTACTACCCTGCCTTCACTGTCGAGAAGGACGGAGAGAAGTTCAAGCGTGAGCTGGCGCACTGCCTCGTGCGCGAGACTGGCTGGGAAGCGGTCATGCGCGTGCGCTGCACCAAGGGCATGCGCCTCACAAACTTCTACGGCAACCTGTTCCTGCGCGGCCCGGACTTGCTGGCGCTGCCGACGTGCCACGCCGACTCGACGTTTGCGATCGAGATCACGCACAGCGACGCGCTGCTGAGCTCGACGACGATCTCCGTCCAGGCGGCGCTGCTGTACACGAACTCTGGCGGCGAGCGTCGCATTCGAGTGCACACTGTGTGCATCCCCGTCACGAAGCGTGCGTTTTGCGTCGAGGCTGGTTTTTTGTTGCTGCTCGATCTGACGCGTGAGCTCATCTTATGTGTTGTTGTCTCGCGCAGTGTTTGCGGAGGTTTTCCGGTCGGTGGACGTGGACACGCTCTGTAATATTATGGCGAAGAACGCATTAGAGATTGCGCTGAAGACAGGCTTAGACAGCGCGCGCACGCGTCTGCAGAACCAATGCGCCGACATTGTCCGCGCATACAGAAACTCGGGTGCCTACGGCGCGAACAACCAGGGCGGAGGCTACCAGATCCAGCTGCCGGAGTCGCTCAAGCTGCTCCCGCTCTACGTGGTACGTTTCTGGATGGGAAGTATTGTGCGTCTGCGAACTGGAGCAAGTGCTGACTCGTGTTGTTTTTGTGTGCGCTTGGTGCAGATGTCGCTGCTGAAAAACTCTGCGCTTCGTGGCGGAACCGACCTGAACCCGGACGAGCGCGTCTTCTACCAGTACCAGGTATGCAGCTTGCTGACGTTGATGAAGCGATGCTGGCGTTGTGAGTGCTGTTAGACTGACTCGTGCGGTGTGCGCTCTGTCTAGCTCAACAACATGCCGGTGCCAGACGGCCGCGTGTTCATCTACCCGCGCATGTTTGCGCTGCACAACCTGCCACAGGATGCAGGGCTCCCGCTCCCAGAAGACCAGGCGCTGACGCAGCAAGACAAGCCGATCGCTGGCTCGAGCCGAGTCGTCCTGCCGCCAGTGATCAACCTCTCGATCGAACGTCTGCAGTGCGATGGCGTCTTCTTGCTCGAAGACTCGGTGACGCTGTACATGTGGGTGGGTCGCTCGGCTCCTCCAGGGTTCCTGACGAGCGTGTTTGGCTTCCCAACGATGGATGGCGTGGACTGCAAGCAGGTACGTCGTCGGATGATCCGTTCGTGCGTTAATCGCAGTGCTGGAGCGAGGAGCGCTTGATACTGACACGACACCTGTGTATCGCTTCTGTTCTTTTTCCAGGTGAAGCTGTTGGCGCCGCACGATGATATTAGCCGCCGCGTGGACAACATCCTCACGGCGCTCCGCGATGAGCGCCGTCCGTTCATGAACCTGGTGGTGATGCGCGAGGGCGACCCGACCGAGGGTCGCTTCTTCTGGAAGCTCGTGGAGGACCGCGCGAGTTTCAACGGCGGCTCGTACTCGTACGCAGAGTACCTCGGGCAGATCAGCCGGCTGAGTCTCTCAGGTTCGTCGGGCGGCAGATAGACGGCACGCAGCGGATGGCAGTGATCAGCGACCGCGCCTGGCACATGGAGGTGCCACGAGACGACGGCGATGGTGCGTGCAAGAGCGTGGTTGGAGCAGCTTTTCCCCTTTTTTTCATTTCTCCTCGTAGAAGCAGTCGACGGCAGTTTACAAACAGCAGCTGGAATGCTGTCGACCAGCAAAAAGCGCAAACGACCAAGCGGAATGCGTTTCTGGAGAGGGCGTTCATTTTCACTTTCATGGTGGCTCACAAACAAGATCTCATTCGTAGAGGCGTGCTGCTGTGGTTCTCATCGCGTCTCCCTCTGGCAACTGCGAACTGGAGGTGAACTGGAGGTGCGCAGACAGCCATCCAGAAGACGGACATCTTGGCGGACTGATTGCACGCGCATGCATGCGTCAAGCGAGGCGTTTGCTAAAATAGGGCTCTCGCCAATTGCCAGCAGGAGAGACGGGCATGCTCCGCCAGCTGACGTCCGAGCCACATGCCCGAGTGTCTTCAGCGTGAACCCAGAGCTTACGCGCCTGTCGAATACTGCGGCGACGGGGGGATTGTCACGTCCAGAGCTCCCGTCCGCATCTCTGCGTTTATGTGCGGCTGACTGGCTCCACCTGCTGCAGCGTCACTGGCGTCTGCTCTCAAGTTCAGAATGCGAGGCTGCCTTCCCAAGTCGGGTCTGGCCACTCCAGTCTGCTGGTACCCCCAATATGTCGCCAAAGCCGCCAGCTGCTCTCTCAGGAAGCTGCTGGCCGCGCAATGTGTTGCGGAGTAATGCTCGACGGCCAATGCCCGCTCCGTATATCCTGTGCCGGAAAAATGAAGACGTGGCGGGGGAGGCGGAACCACACGGGTGGAGCAAATGGCAGCGCTGGGTTCGGGGTTCGACGAGCCCACGCGCCACTCCCTGAAAGCGCTCTCTCGGATCAAGACTGCGCGCGCGCACTGCCTGTCCCCACTGCTCGTCGCTTGAGACGCAGCGACAGTGCCATGGTGCTGACGATGAGCTACTCCGCGATCACCGGCATCGTCGCGCGCGCAAAGCAGTACAAGCAGCGGTGTCTCCGTGCGACGGGGAAAGGGAGCAAGAAGCACGCCGACCTGCGATCGACCGGCGGCACGGACTGCTGCGAGACGCCGACCAATGGCGAGACCATCGACAGAACCAGCAGCGGCGCCAGCACGCTGTACTCACCGACGTTCTCGATCCACGCGGCGTCGTCTCCGCTCTCCTCGACAGTGTCGCACAACCTTCGCCTGCAAGGATGGATGTACTGGGCTCGGTACGAGCACGCGGAGGAGCGCCAGTCCTGCTACAACAGCGCCGGAGAGTACGAGCCGCCGAAGAAGCACCAAACAGTCACGAAGGTCTACGCTGTGCTGCGCAACGAGTTCTTGCTCTTGTATCGAGACAACCGGAAGTCGTCGCGACACAACAGCGCGCCACTCATCCAGATTGCAGTGGAACGCTCAGGTCGCTCGATCGACGGCGCTTTCCACGTGACCGAGCCGCACGGTGAAGCGATGGAGCTTCACCTGTACGACCGCGACGATGAAGAGACGGCGAGACGATGGGAAGTAGCGCTGGAGCAAGCCGCGGCGCTCACGCACTCGTACTTCGCAAACTTTGAGGTTAAAGTCGAGGATCTCTCAAGGAGCAGCCTGTACCGAGGCACGCTGCACGACTTCCGATCCCAGCAGCGCCAGAGTCTCCGCCAGAGCTTCCGCCAGAGCACCAGCGGCAAGCTCAAGTCGGTCGCAGCTCTTCGACCTTCCCGGCTCTTCGGGAGCCGCGCGAGCGCTGATTTCCGCTAGTCAGCAAACACACGTTGTCGCCTGGACACGTACAACGAGCGAGATCGCCGAGGGCGGATCACGATTCCACCGTGAAGGTTTACCACTTCTCCGACTATTTATGAGGCACAGCTCCAGTAGCATGCAGTATCTGCAGAATCGTCAGTAGCCACCTGCATGCTCCAAAGGAAGAGCGTACACAGGTCCACGAGTCAGCCATTGTACAAGAGTAAACTGTCCCAGTAAGATTCAAAACGATTGTACCTTTACGAGACCGGACACCCATTCTTCTTGCCTCGGTGCTGGATGGAGAAGACTGCGTGGAGCAGCCCTTTCTGCTTGACTCGCATCGGAGTCTGAACGATGTCTGTCGTCTGGTCTGGCGCCCCAGGCGACTCTTTCTGGACGACGGGGCTGCCAGCGCCTGGCGTTTCTAGCTGCTGTGACTCTGGTTTCTTGGACTCCGTGCGGACGGCGTACGCTTGCCCCGGTTGAGAAAACCCCAGGCTCTGCCAAGATCGCCCCGCATCACTGTGACTTCCGCTCTTGCCAACCTTGCTCGTGTCGAGGTTCGAGTGTGTGCTCGTCGATTCTTGTATTGGCAACAGTGGCGCTGCTTGGGCAAGCATCGGAGCGTCCGCGAACGCTCCATCGAAGATCGCTCGCTTCACCAGCGTATTGATATCCTCCACCGGCACTTCCGCTCGCTCAATGCCGCCGCAGCCCTCCACCTCGTGCTCCGCAACGGAAGTCGATCTGCCTAGCTTGGACACGATGTCAGCCGGCACGGCAGTTTTCTTCCGATCTGGAGCGAACCTTGCAACGCTTTGCTTCAGGATCTGTTGCTCCAGCTTGCTCTGGAGCAGCTTGTTCGTCCGCGCAAGGCTTTCCAAGGCGTCGCGCAGCCTGTCCTTCTCGGCCATCTCGGTGTTCAGTTTGTGCTGCAGGTCATGCACCTCGTTCGTCTTGTGCTCCAGCTCCTGCGTGTTCTCCGCGAGGAGTCTTCCTTGCACCGTCAGCTGCTCTTGGCATTTTCCCAAAAGAGTCGTAGCGTCTTCTTCCTCGCTCAGCAGCTTCCCGTTGCGCCGCTGCATGGACTTCTTCTCGCGCTTGATCTTGTTCTTTCCGTGTGCATCAACATCGAAGAACGCCACCGAGTCGCTAGCATCGTCAGCGTCGTCCCGATAGGAGTTTGCTCGCCAGCTGTTGCTGACTTCGATGATCTGCGAGGCGACGCTGTTCAGGTTGCTGCTCGGCACGATCCCGTAGACAGATATCTCCAAGGGACAGCTCGTGACGTAAGCCACCAGCTCTGGGGTGATGGTACGTTCGATGAGAACGCTGAAGTCGATTTGAGGATCCACAGTCGGAGACTCTGCTGGGGGCGACCTGTGCTCTTCTTCTCCCCCGCCGCTCCATTTGGTGACAACGTGGACATCCTTGCACAGCTTGCCTGGGATCCCACGAAGGCGATCAACGAGCACATTCACCCGAAGGTTCGAACCCAGGAAATCTGCGAGCGTCGGCAGCTCCAGCTGAGAAGTGTCGTCTGGGCAATTCTCGACAAGGCGATGTTGGAGCGCTTGCCACTCGTGCGATAGAATCGTTGGCGTGATGTCGCACTTGAGTGAGCCGTTCGACGAGCCTCGGTGATCAAATATCGGCACGGTTTCCGAGATCTTGCAGCCAAAGTCGACGCTATTCAGGAAGATGAAGCTCTTCCCGATGAGCTGAGGCTGCGGGGGTTCGTAGAAAGGATCGCAGTCGCTGTCTTGGGCTTCTTTCCACGACTGCACGCTGCTCAGCGTCCGGTTATTCTCGATGAACACTTGGTACATCTCTCGCATGATGTAGATGTTGGAGTGGAACTGATCTGCGTCCCACATCACACTCCGGAATGTGCCGGATTCTTGGAACTTCACCTGGACTTTCAGGTCGGCAGAAATCGACTGCGCGATCAGGGCTTCATCGTCCTCGACGCTCAAGCCTTGATTCGACAGCACGGTCGGGGACGGCCAGCACGTGATCAGCTTCAGCGCGAAAAGCGTCTGCCGCTGCAGCTCTTCTCCGATCGAGTTGGCTTCGTTGACGAGCGGGATCGAGTACAGCAGCTGGTCGTCGAAGCGAATGCGCTCGAGACGCTCTCGATCCTTTTGTTGACTCAACTGTTTGGCTTCGCGCATCTGCTTCTGGAGAGAACCTTCGAGTTCTCGCTGCTTCTCCATCAGTTCGTGCTGTTTCTTCTCGAAGAGGATTTCCGCCTTGACCAACTCCTCGGCTAGCTTCGACTCTTGATGCGCCAGCTGCTCTGCAAGCCGTCGCTTGTCGAGATCGCCTTCGCTTTGCATCTGGGATTTGATCTCGTCTTCTTTTTCACGCATCTTGTCGTTCATTTCGCGCACTTGCTGCTCCCATTCCTCGCGCTGCTTTTGCAGTTTCGCCTCTGCGAGCTTCTGCTCCTCGAGCATGCTGATTCAACAACAGTTGTCAGCACGAGCGAATCCGTTTCGATGTACGACGCACACAGCAGGAGCACACTCACATTTCCTCCATCTTCTTCACACGCGCGTCCATCTCCTGCTTCTCCGTTTCGGCGATGGCTTCGAGCTCGAGGTTGGCTTGAATTTGATAGCTGTTCAGTTCCTTCATCGCGAGCTGCCAGTCGTACTGCGATTCGCTTGCAAAATCTTCCGCACCAGCATTGTCAGGACGACTCGACGGAATGACAACCTGGCAAAAACCACTCGATCAACAGTTGCGCTGATACATAGCCAAACGCTTCGAGAGCTTCACGTACCCGAAAGACGTTCGAGTTCCCGAGTATTAGTCGGTCGCAGTGATGGAGCTCCATTTCCTCTCCGTCGTTCAGCAAGGTGGCGTTGACGTACACTTTGGCTCCCTCGTGTGCGCGGACGACCAGCGCGTCGCAGCTATCTTGGTGATAAGGAGACTGCTCGCCGTCCTGCTCAGACTCGGCTCCGCCCTCTACGCTTGGCAAGCTCTGCTGCTTTCGGGAGATGACGCAGTGCTCTTTGACGATGCCGAGCCCGCCGATGACTATACTCTGCTCTTCTTCAGCGTCGATCCTGCCGATCTTGTTCGCTCCGACGTTCAGGAAGTAAAGCAGCTTCTCCGTCATGAGCTGATCTTCGTTGAGATTCAGGAGGTGGGGTTCCTGAGGTTGTATAACGGGAGGAGACATATCAGTCGTGAAGAGATAAACTCACAAATGCTAGCGCTGGCTCTCCACACGCACCATCATCGACTTCGATTTCAGATCGTTCGTGTTGCCGACAAGTCCGAGGAGCTTCAGCTGGTCTTCGCGTTTTCGAGCGAGCTCCTGCGTCTCTTTGAGGCGCTCAATCCACGTTTTCTGTGGTAGCAAGACACGTCTGTTCGGATCATTCTGGAGACAGAGGATGGGGCAGAGCAACATCGCGTACCTCGCTTTCTCGGAGAAGGCGCTGGTGCTCCTCGAGTTGCTCTCGGATCGACGCGACTTCCTGCTCTCGGACAGGATCGGCATACGCAGCGCGGAAACCGTCCTCGCCGACACCGCCATCTCCGAAGCCTCGTGATTGCGGTCGCCCGTCAGCATTCTCCATTACAGCTTTTCTCAACGCCTCCAGCTCTTCTTTCAGCTGTACATCAGCGACACCCATCTCAGCCACAGAATGGCATTTGTGTGTGTGTGTGCAAGATCTGCCGTACCTGTCGGATCAGCAGCTGACTCGGGTCTTCGTTCACCACAGCTTGGTTTTTGATTTGCTTCGCTCGGTCGGCATATCTCAGAGTGCTCAAAGTTTCCTTCACGCACAGCAACCCAAGTGGTGTCAGATGCATGAACCAATTTGCTATCAACCGAGAAGACAGCAGCACGCACAGAATAGTTCACGCTCGCAGGGCTCAGCGCTGCGATCATGATCGTTTTAGAGTTTCCTCCGAGCGAATCCTTCAGCAGATGCGTCTTGGCGTGACACAACAAACACACGCGTTAGTGCGATGCACCACTGACCAACTCCAAGCTGTCGAGGACTCACCAGCTTTGAGTTTCGGTAGGGAACCAAGATTTTCTTCTTCCCATTTGCAAGATCCGCAAGCGCCGAAATGCAGTTCCCAAGAGCTGACAGAGACTTCAGGAAAACAAATAAAACAGCGACAGGGTGTAAGAGTGAGCAGCGCTGCACTCTGACTTTCCGCATTGACACGCGTGTCGCCTCGCACCTGGTTGATTGCCGCCCCTTCCTTCAGCCTCGACCCTGTAGCTCCCGTGCTTGCAGCTCTCTCGCTTCCAGCCAAGTCGATCAGGTTTATTCGGCTCACTTTCTCCAGTACCTTCCCGCTTGCTTGGTTCAGCTCGGATTGCGTGACGATGATCTGAAAGATGGTGTGTGCGCGAGAGCTCGTCGCGTTCATGTTTGTCGACGCAGTCGTTCTCGCCAAGATCCCAGCATCCATGAGCTATTGCGTTCGTGATCACAGCGTGGCGTCAGAAATGAGTCGCAACAAATGCGGAACAGAACCTTCGAGTGCAATGGCGTCTCACCTTGCTGATCTCTTTGTGAGTTGACACTGCGCTGCGTGTCAAGCCCTCCGCGTACGGTCCCTGTCGAGGGTGATCTCGGACTTTCAGGTTGTCGAGCGCAGGGTTGAACAGATCTGCGTCGCGTCAGCATCGCCTGCGTTAGTGGATGGCAGAAACCGCAACACAACGGGAACTCCTTCGCGTCTCTCATACCTTTCACGCGCTCGTTGTAGATTTCCATCATGCTTGCCTCAACTTTGAACGTGATGTCGGTCGCATTCGCTTCGATTCGCTCGAAGATCACCTCGGACGCGCGCGGGATGATGCCTTTTTCGCTTCCGTAGCCCACCATCGAGAACGACTTGCCCGAGCCTGTCTGTCCGTACGCGAACAAGCTGACGTTGAAGCCGTTCCACGCGTGCTCCAGCACCTAGTGTTGCAGACAAATGGCACAAGTTAGGGAGACTCAGCTGCCGCTCAGCAACAGCAGCAGCAGCAGACGGTCGCAATCCTTGTGCCGAGCTCACTTTGACGCCGATGTCATCCCAGACGGTGTCTTGAGATGCGTGCTCCGGGTCGTCAGGGTCAGCAAAGCTGTTGTAGCTGTAATCGAACGTAAATGCCTTCTCTACGTTCGTCTCAGGGTCGGTGATGATGGTCTGCTGGGATTCTTTCACCATTTCTTGACATTGCAGTCATGGCGACAGAAGGAGTCCACAGGTTGCGAGTGAGGACAGAGCAGTGCGGACACAAACGCGAAAGCAGTTGGTAGAAGCAGACGTACTGATGCACGGCGTGCTCTGGAGATGCTTCTCGCGGTCGTTAAACGGCCGGACGCGGACCGCCACCTGAACGTTTTCGGACATGGCGAGCTGCTCCGGTCGCGGATGTCGCGGACGCTGTTGGTGTCGTGCGCTGACTACGGACGCAGACGCACGGCTCACGGAGCTTTCTTCTCTCAAACGTGCGTGCCGCCGATCATTTCAGTGCGCTGCGTGTGTTAATCGCTCGCTCGCTCGCTGACCTCGCTGACCTCGGAGTCTTCGTCTATATCGATGACGCCGCCTGAACGAACGAAACGATCTCTCACCACGATCTGCTTGTCTAAATTTGTCAGCCAAGTCCTGCTGCACGTCGCTGTGCTGTGCGCGACGCGAGCGACCGTCGTGGAGCTCGGAGCGCTGAGAGGCATACCGTCACGCTTAGCGAGACCCCGCCGCCTTCCCCGTCGCCGCACTTCTTGACGTGGACAGCATTTGGGCACTGATGACCATGACTCCAGCTTCGACTCCTGTCACTGAGAGTCACTGTCCCGGAAGA
The DNA here is from genome assembly GCA_023335995.1 of Globisporangium nagaii. NCBI lineage: Eukaryota > Oomycota > Peronosporomycetes > Pythiales > Pythiaceae > Globisporangium > Globisporangium nagaii. The sequence goes on from JAADWH010000039.1 coordinate 60,869, forward strand.
GTGCCTCTCAAAGCGACCGATCCCGAGGTTTTTCAGCAACGGACACACGTCGGCTTTGCTTGAGCGCCAACTGCAGCTGGAGAGTGTGTTCCGACGTGAGGATTCCGTCAAACCTTGTTTGTGTGGCCGGTGGTCCATGTCCGCGCATCGAGCTCGGCACAGTGCTTGCTGTTATGCAAAGCTGAGTATCAAAGATCTAAGTGGGCAACTCGAAGCAGCAACCCATGGCGGGACTTCTGTGGATAACCCTCTTCCTGCGATTCGGGCCGCTGCCAATGCGTCGCACAGCCTTCCAATTGCCGCGAGCTCTCACCGACGGAAAAGAAACGCGGCGAGGGGCGACGACTGCATCACAAGGCGCTGCAGCTGCTCTCTTCATCCTCTTCTCTTCTGTGCGAGTGAGTGAGCGAGCGAGCGCGGACCCAGTGCGAGACTCGACCCCTTCCGCGCGCATCGAGGAGACATGCTCACCATCGTGGTGCCGCACGCGCGCGCCGGAGCGATCGCCAAGTATGTGTCGCTCGCGCAGCGCGGCAGCAGCGTCACGGCGGTGCGCAGCAACATCGCGACGCGCATCCTGTCGACGCGCTCGAATGCGAAAGAAGCTGCGCTGAACGGCGTGAAGGCCACGACTGCCGCAGTTGGATCGCCGAGCGAGGTCAGCGCGTCGCTGCAGGCGTCAGAAGCGATCGTGCCAGCTGGCGCCGCCGCCACTGGTGCGCTCACGCTGAAGGAGCGCATGGAGATCTACGGGCAGCTCTCGAAAGTGCGGCTGAGCTCGCTGGTCGTGATGACGACCGGAGCGGGGTTCTTGATGGCCGGCGGTCCGATTTCGTGGGGCACGTTTGCGGCGGCGACGATCGGTACATCACTTGCCGCGGCGTCTGCGAACACGTTCAACCAGGCATGGGAGATCGAGCTGGACGCCAAGATGAACCGCACGTGCAAGCGTCCACTGCCGTCGGGTCGGATCACGCGCAACCACGCGGTGGCGTTCGGCGCGGCGACTGCTGCGACGAGCACTGCGATTCTGGCGGCCGGGTGCAACCCGCTGGTCGCCTCGCTCGGTCTCTTCAACATCGGACTCTACTCGCTCGTGTACACGCCGATGAAGACGCGCAGCGAGCTGAACACGTGGGTCGGCTCGGTCGTCGGCGCGATCCCTCCGATCATGGGGTGGGCTGCTGCCACCGGCACGATGCTCGCGCCGGAAGCCGCTCTGCACGCGTACCTGCTCTTCTGCTGGCAGATGCCGCACTTCTTTGCGCTGAGCTGGCGATCTCGCGCGGACTACGCTCGCGGCGGATACAAGATGGTTGCGTGCGCGGACCCGACGGGCTCTCGCAGCGCTGCGCTGGCGCTCCGCTACTCGCTGTATATGGCTCCGATCCCAATCGTGGCCGCGCTCACGGACGCCACGAGCTACATGTTCGCCGTCGAAGGCTCGCTCGTGAACGCCTACGCGATCTACTTGGCGCACAAGTTCTACCGCAACCCGACGAACGCCACTGCGCAGAAGGTCTTCTTGTGCTCGCTCTGGTACCTCCCGGTGATGATGGGCTGCATGGTGCTCCACAGCCAGAACTGGCTGGACGACGAGGAGGTGGAGGCGAAGAAGAAGGCGAACGTCTGGCGCGAGGCGTTCCTGGGCGAGGTCGAGCACTTCAAGCCGATCGAGGCGTCCGTGGTCGCGAAGGACGAGAGCTCCGTGTCGGCGTGGGTGGTGTCCCGCATCCGCACGCTCCGCCACTGCCTGAAGGAAGTGTGCATCCACGAGAACCTCTGGGGCTTCAAGGACGGCAAGCACAACGCCGACGACAGCAGCGTACTGTGCCCCGTACACGTGGGCAACTCGGCCAAGGAGACGGCGGCGATCGCGTCCCAGGTTTCCCGAAAGGAGGCGTAACGTGGGAGACCAACAAGTGCAGCATGTCGATAGGCTCACACCATTGTCTCAATAGATCACCATTTTCCTTTCCCGTCGAACGGAGGAGAGCCGCACACACAACAAAGAAACCCATAATGCTGTACATTGCAAAGTAAACAAATCCATCTCATCTCTCTATAGGCGCATGGCATGCACAACTCTTCCCTCTCTCTGCTTTCTCTCTCAATCACCACTTGATGCCCAGCGGATTCGACAGCTCGAGCTTCGGCACCGCGTGGTAGCTCGTGTGGAACGCCTTGAGCGCACCGCTCGAGAACGGCTGGCCGCCAAAGTACTTCTCGTACACGTACTTGCACGCTGGGTTGTCAGTCGGCGCGCGCACCTGGAGCTCCTGGAAGCGGCTCGTGACATTCCCGAGCAGCTCGGACGCCAGCAGCGTGCTCTTCGGCTTGATCTGCCCGCCGCCGTTCAGACAGCCGCTCGGACACGCCATGATTTCCACGTAGTGGTACGGACACTTGTTGCGCCGGATCTTCGTCATGATCGACTGGATGTTGCGGAAGCCGTACGCGATCGCGAACTTGAGCACTTCGGCACCGTCGACGACGAGCGTCACCTCGCGGAAGTCCGGGTTTCGGCCCACGACGTACTCCAGCGGACCGGTGACGTCCACGCCGAAGAGCTCCTTCGCAGCGTACCGGAAGATGTGCTCGAGAGGACCGCCGGAGCTCGCATTCACGCTACTGCCGAGCACCGCGGAGCCGTCCTCCGAGATCCCGCTCAACATGATCTCCTGAGCGCTCAGCTGCGCGAGCTCCAGGTTCACAAAGTCGATGCTCAGGGTCGTGATCAGCTCAATGATCTCGGTCGTCGCGAGCACGCAGTCGACGTCCTTCACTTGCGCCTCTTCGTCCAGAAAGTCCTTGCGCGAGGCTTCCAGCTTCTTGTCAAAGCATGGCATCACTGCGACGTGGTACACCTCGTTCGGCGCAATGTTCTGCTCTCTGCTCACCATGTGCTTGATGAGCGAGCCCGCGATCTGCTGCGGCGACTTGGTCGTGTCGATGAACGGGATCGCGTTCGGCTGCGTCTTCTCAGCGTAGCAAATCCAGCCAGGGCACGACGACGCGAGCATCGGCATCGCTCGCAGCGGATCTTGCAGCGGGTTCGCGCTCGTGATCGGCTCCACAAACTCAGTCTTTGTCGAGGACACAGCGACCGAGGACGGCGGACGTGCCCACACCGTCTTCTGCTGATTCCGGAACCGTTGCAGGAACTCTGCGCGCGACTCCAGCAGCGCAAAGTCGCCGCTGCAAGTCGAGTCAATCACCATGTCCACGCCGAGCGTGCGGAACATCGTCACGAGTTTGCGGTGCACAGCGATCACTGGGAGATCAAAGTGCGCTGCCAGCGACGCTCTCGACTGCGGCGACAGCGTGACGACCACGTGGCGGTGCTGCTTCGCGCGCAACACGTCCAGCAGCTCTTGCACACTCTGCTGCGAGATCAGCACGGTCTCGGCAGACGTGACGCAGCCGCTGCACGCGAGGCAGTCGTCGAGCGAGATCGTGGCTTTCTCCTTCTCGGTTGTGCGGATGATGCTGGGCTTGACACTCGGCTGCACGCCCCAGTCGTCGCCCGACAGCTCCGTCTCGAGCGAGATCTTGGCGACGCCGAGCGGACGCGCAGTGGCGCCGCTGTCCTGTGCGGTGGCGGTGCCGGTGGCGTTCGGCGTGAACAGCGGGTTGATGCACGCCTGCGACGGCTGGATGTAGTCATCGAGGTCGCCTAGAAACACAGACGCCTGTGCAAGCGCACACAGAGCACATACATAGATAGTGGTGAGCTAGGACGCCTCAAGCGGTTGGTGGTGATCACGCTCGTACCATCTTCGTGTCTTCTTCGTGAGTGGTGTCTCGAATGGGCAAAATGGGAAAATGGTGATTCCGCAATCAGCAAAAGGTTTAGTCGTAAAGAGCAGAATTTACGGCAAATGGTCGCATTATTTACAGACACAGAGCTATTTCTCGGAAAGAACAGTATTTACGGTCGATCCGGGTTTGTCGTATTGAACGTAAAACCCAGCCTTTTCGTCGACAGCACCTCCAAAACGAGCAAAACGACAATCGACAAGGAGCTTGACGCCATACTCCGCAAGGCTGGCAAAGGCTGCGTGTCCACGATCGAAGGTGTGTGCACCGAGTCGCTCATCGGCTGATGCTGTCAGGTCCCAGTCGCTAACCCGAGCTCTTACGAACTGGCGCTTGCCTTGTCTTGTGTTTGTAGCTATTCAGC
>JAADWH010000040.1:0-64754 GCA_023335995.1 Globisporangium nagaii
ATCGAGCTAGTTGTGATATCACAGCCTAATTTTACTATTCACTTGGCGTTTGTATCGAATAGTGGATCAAGATCTCGAGATCCACTATTCGATACAAACGCCAAGTGAGTGGGGATCTGGACGGCGCAAAAAATGTGATGACGCCTTTGCCGCGTTAACACCAGGAAGCACTCTGCAATTGCCCAAGCCACCCGCAGCCGCCAGTGCCAGCCAGCCAGCCAGCGAGCATTCACCCATGTCGCGCCACGCCAGCCCCCTCGCGCTGTGGCTGCTCTCGCTCTCGCTCACGACGCTCGCGCTCTCGACAGCCTCCGCGAAGCACGCGATCGTGAGCTGCTCGTCGCCGGAGGAATGCTGCGACGTGTGCGGCGCCGACTCGCTGCGCTGTGCGCGCGGGCCGTGCAGCTCGACGTTCGTGACAAAGAAACTCTTCAGCTTCAGCCTGCCGACGACGTCGGTCGGCTTCTGGGACGCCGTCTTCTCGTTATACAGCATGGTGCCGTACCTGGCGTTCGCGGTCATCACGCTCGAGCTCGTGCTACGCACGCGCAGTTGGTCGCGCGTCTTCGCGTTCGCGTTCATCCCGATCGCCTCGGTGCTCACGTCGTCGATCCTCGTGAAGAGCCTCGGGCACTGCGCCGAGTGCGCGCGGCCGTGCGGCTCGTGCATCCAGAGCACGGGCATGCCATCGGGCCACACGACGAACGCCGTGGGCATCTGTCTCTGGCTGTTGCTGGAGATGGCGAGAGGTTTCGGGAGATACTGGGCGACCCGCAAGCGACTGGTCGTGGCGCTCGTGGCCGTGCTCGTGTTCGCGCCAGTGCCCTACAGCCGCCACTACCTGGGCGACCACACGTCGCTGCAGATCGCCGTGGGCAGCGCGAACGGCGTCGTGCTCGGCGTCGTCTACTTCCTCGTTCTGCGCTTCGTGGTCGCGAAGAGGCTCCTGCGCGCATCCCAATGGCTCGCTCGCGGCCGCTTGCCGATCGTGATCCTGGACGACTACTCTCTCAGCGCCAAGTCGCTTGCTTCGTCGGAGTTCGAACCGACGCTCGAGACTTCCCACTCGACAGCGTACAACTCGGCAGACAGCATGGAAACGGGGCTCGCTGTGAAGGACCAAGTGTACGCTGTCGGGCCACTGACACCGCCGGTTCGCCGCGAGGGTCAGAATGCAAGATAGCCTTTGGGACCAGCTTCAGATAATATATATAATGCACATCAAAGTTCGAGACAGCATGGCTAGATGGATGGCTAGATGTATCCATGTCAATGTGGCAGTCTATTTGCGGTGCTCTCTGAGTCGGGTTCTTATGACGCGAGAGCTCTGCTGAGCGCCGCCGTCCCAGCTCGCTCGCTGGCGACGCTCTCGCTTTGTCTGCTTTGCCTCGCCGCTGGCTGTGTGCTCACCACGATCGGCATGAAGCCCTCTGCAGCGTCGGACGACGACCGTGGCACGCTCATGCGCCAGGGCAACGCGGAGAACTGCAAGGACACACGACCCGGAGCCTTCCGCGTCGGCTCGCGCGTCGAGAGAGAGCTCGACGGGCTCTGGTTCCCCGCGACGATCGTCGGCGTCGACGACGATGGCGACGGGACGTTTGAGCTCGAGTACGACGAAGACCACAACCGAGAGACTGACATATCAGCCGAGGAGCTCAGGTAGGGATTGACGTTCATCGTTTTGTGTCTGAGGAGCTGCGAAACCAAACGTGTGGGTCGAGAACGACTCGACTGACGATGCTACGAACCTCTTCTCGATGGATCGCTGCCTACAGGTTCCTGGACGAGAGTCGGAAAGACAGCCAGCCGGCCAAACAGCCGAGACAGCAGGAGCTGACGGACAAGCAGCGCGAGTTCCTGGCCAAGGACTCGCTGCTGCTGCAGTCCGCAGACTACGACCCGCTCAAGATGCCCACGGTCGTGCTACACCACCAGGGCGAGTCGAACGCTGGTGCGTCCTGCATGTCGCTCCTCTTGTTGCTGTCGACAGCGTGTCCTGGCTGGACACTGAGCCCTTGGAGGATACGCTTTTCTTGCCTCGTAGCCTCTGGGTACATTATCAACGGTCTCGAGAACAACATCGCGGCTGGCAACGGGCTTCGAGGCATCCGGTGGCTGCGCGTCAACACTTTTTGAAAAGCTACAATCCTATTAGCGACTCTTGTCACCGCCATCTAGAGCTCGTCTTGGCCGTCTTGATCGTCTCCTTGGCAACCGGCAAACTCGAGCCGTAGCATCGCCTCGTAGTTGCTGAACGCGTCGTCCAACAACAGCTCCTGGTAGCAATCCACAATCACACGCAGCGACAATCAACAGGTTAGCCATTCATCCATCGCAAACCCATCACAAACGACACAGAACGTACTCGCTTGGCCAAGTCCGCAGCCGTCGCCTGGAGGTACTGCACCTCGCGCTCGATGCGCTGCTGGAGCGCCTGCAGCACCAGTTTGCGCTGCTGGAACTCGAAGGCGGCGGCGCGGAGCTGACGCTGGAGTTCGTGCTGCTTCTGAGAGTGGCGGGCGGCGACTCGCAGCTGCTGCGAGTGGAGCTGGCGTCTCGCGTGCTGTTGCTGTCGGAGCGCTTTGCTGGCTGTGGCTGCAGCGCTGGTCTCGGCCTTCAGAGTTTCCATCGAGCGGACACTGGCAGTGGCTGCCGCTGAGTCGCGCTTGTCCCGAGAGCGACTGCGGTTTCGATCGCGTACGTTCTCCTTGCCGCCTTGAGACTCTTCGTCGTCGTCGTCGTTGAATGAAGGCGAGTCGATGGACTCGCGCGGGTCCTCGAACGTGGCTTGGTCGAGCCTCACACCCGCGACCGAGTCTGTGAACGCGAGCGACACGGCGCGCTCGATCATCTCCCGGGTCGTCAGGACAGCGCCGCTCTCGTGCTGTGCAGGTGCCTCAACATTTGCTGCCTTGTCCACCTGCGGCTGCCTTAGTGGCTTTGTCCTGGGCTTTGTGGCGGGAGTGCTCTTTGGATGCGAGCTCTCTCTTCTGTGGCTCGCTGGTAGCTCTCGATGAGCTGGAGCGACTGATTCGGCAGTTGTATCAGCATCACCATGCCCACACCTACTGCTGCTGGCGTTTGCCTGGGCTCTCGCGGTGCGCTCCGCCTTTGCCTGCGCGTCGCGGAGGCGCGTCGATGGGTTCCACGGATGTCTGCGCTGCTTTTCGTCGCTGGAGCCGCGCGTCGCCATCGCTCTCGTGCTGCTGCTGTGGTGATTGTGAGGAGTAAGTGCAGAAGATCGCTCGTTGAAGAGTCGCCACTCACTCAGACAAATGGATGGACGAGTGAATGGAGGCTCTGGACACACAGCATCACTCGTACGCTCTATTACTCACGATAAATACACTTGAGGAGGCTTGTCGGTCACGCTTGCCTGGAAATGCTACGTCGCCACGAGGCTGCACTCGTGCGTCACAGGAGTCTCTCAGTCTTGTTTTCCATAGAGTCTGCTGCTCCTCGCAGCAGACGAAGCGTCGCCCCCGCTCCCACGCACGACGCCAGCAGCTCACGCGCGCTTCCAGACCGCGAGCCAGCCGCTCGTGAACGCGTTGAGCTGCTGCGCCGCGCTCTTCATCTTGTCCAGGTTGGCGCTCAGCTCCTGCAGGGACACTGTGGCGGCCGCGATCGCGCTCGCGCAGCTCTCGTACGTTTCCACGCGCTGCGCCACGCCCTCGAGGTACTCCTCGCGCTCGGCGCTCGTCATCGTCGTCGTCGTCGCAGCGCTATCGCTGGCATCTCGTCCGTGGTGGTCCATTTCCCCTGTTTTGGTTGTTTTTGTGAAAGACAGCAAATGGCTTTGAATGCAGCTATAAGACAGATCGCTCTTATGTTGCACATAACGCTCTTATGGATCGGATGCAGTATAAACGCAAATGGTGTGGTGACCCTCTTATAATGCACTCTCATCTTGGCTGCCCAGGATTCCTCATTCCTCCTCAGACGCGCGCCGCGCCGCCGCGCACAAAGAACTCGTTGCGCTCGAGCTCTGCGCACAAGTTGAACGCGCGCTGGATCGCAAAGCCCTGTTCCCGCAGATACGCACACACAGATACACATGAGCCCGACATCCACAACTATCAACACCGATCGCCAATATAAGAGCACACGCACATTCACGAGCATCATGATGCAGAGGAAGAGCAGCAGGAAGACGAAGAGCGCCGTGCCGGGTTCGCTCTCGTGCACCGCGTCGAGCCCGATGAGGTCGTTGCTCACGTAGATCTTCATGATGTAGTAGATCGTCACGGCGAAGGCGACGACGTGGCCCGCCATGCTCGCGATCGTGCCCATGTAGTAGTACTGCACGCGCGCCAGGTTGAGCTCGGCGTTCGTGTCGCGCAGCACGAAGTAGCCCCAAAGGCAGACGAGCACGCCGAGCAGCGAGTCCCACCAGACGCGGTACCACGTCACGGAGAAGCTCAGCACGTAGAGCGCGAAGAGCACGAGCGTGAGCTGCTTGCACGCCGGTGCGAACTCGAGCACGCGCGGCACGGCGCTCGGCGCCACGCTATGTCCTGGCTCGCGCGTTCCCATCATGGATGCTGCGTTGTGTGCGTCGTCGTGTCGCTGTGTGTTGTGTGCTGTGCTGGTAATGGCCGAGTGAACGGAGACTGCTGGCAGCGCCTTGCTGCACCAGATCCAACGCGCCGCTGTTTGACTGCTTGAACGGAACAGGGATCCGAGAGCGCACGATGGCCGCTCGCTTGGCCAGACGCGACTCTTCAAGACCGAGACCGAGACTCAAGCTCAGAGCGACCATTCGCGGCGAGACGGCATCGAAACCTGCTGGAGAGTGGCGGCTGCCTCGCTCGCGGGATGTTGGCATGCGGACATCGCCGTTGTCTTCGTCAAGCGAGGAGGTACGACTGTGCGCACACACGGCTCCAGCAACGCGAACACATGCGATCCACTGAAGGAGACGTCCTGGACACACATTGAAAAATCCGAGTTGGAAGGCAACATATTACCGACATTCCGAGGGACATGCACCATCACTCTCAGCTTTCCGACTGGATTCGATCGACTCTGCCTCGCACGATTCAGCATCTTGATCACTTCCCCGGTTGCTTCTGCAGTCTCTTCTGCTGGCAGCGCTTCCACTCCGACAAGTACCAGTGGCAGACGCTCATGCGGTCGTCGTTCGCTTCGAGGCACGCGCGGAGCTCTCGATGCGCCTTCTCGCAGTCTTTTGACGACGGACCGAGCGTGTGGATCGCCTCGGAGGAGCGCGTGGACCCTGACGAGTAGCCACCGCCACCGCCACTGTACGAGCCTCTTGTTGACTGCAAGCTGCCGCTGTTGCCAGTAGAGCTCTCGTCAGTCTTGCTGGATCCTTCTCTCTCGCCTGAGGGTTTCGCGGAGCTTGTCTTGGTGGAGGATCCGGAGTTCGTCTTGGTCGACGATCCGCCGCGGTAGCCGCCAGAGCCGCGATAGCCTCCGCCGCCACCTTTCGGCATCCTGAGGATTTCGTTCAGCTCGTTTCTTTGTCTGGTGAATTTGAAAGTGACGGTGGGTGATCGAGGCACGAGTGCGAGCAAGAGCATCAGTCTCTGTCTCGCTGTCCCGTGTAAGCGACGTCGTGAGTGAATGCGTACGAGCTGTGGGTTGATCGATTCACTCGAAGCGCACCCACCTCGTCCATCCTCTGCACAGGGAGGCAGCCAGGAGAGTTTAACCGATGGGTCGCGCGCTTCGATTCGAGGACGCTTTGAACTCACCGAGTCGACGTCTACCTCGATGTCAAATGATTTGTCAATCCACTGCAAGGGGCATCTCACATCGAGTGTGACTCTGCTGAGCGTGCTCTCGTCGAGAATGGGAAATGTATCCATCATCGAAAGCAAGAGGTCACCAACATTCCGCGCCAGGTGCACATTCACTCTCAATGCTCCCACCTCTGTAAGAAGATCCACTCGCCTGAGGTACCCTCTCGTGGGTAAAGAACACTCTCCTGACAGCAGAAGCTCCAAGCGAAAGACTCATCCACTGCTACATACGCCTCTGCACGCTCCACGAGGAGCTCATTTTGCGATTTCCACCACCAGCAGCAGCAACAAACACTGTTGCAACACGAACTCCAACGAGACACAAATGGCGGCAAGGAGCCACAAGACACCGAGCGCTCGCCACGACGACGACAGCACGTGGCCGAGCCAAGACGCACACTCTGGAGCTCGCGCGGCCACTCCAGCTGCCTCGGAAGCGCCGCAACCGCGCAGCGCAGCGGGAAGTCTCAGTGATCGTCGCGAAGACGAGTCGTTCTACTTCTACACCACAGCCCCAGCTCCACCACAACCGCTCCCGCTAGCAGCTCCACGACACCAAGCGTCAATGAGCAACAGCGACAACAGCTACGGCTACAACGAAGATGAAGACAGCGATCCGCCGCTGCAGACGCTTCGACGGCCGTCGACGAGCAAGGAGAAACCATCAGGAGGCGACAGCTCGACTGCGAGCGGGTGCCACGATCTCCAGATGGAGCTGCGCGCGTGCCTGGACGCCAACGACAACCGCGAGAGCGTCTGCATGTGGCATTTCAGGAACTGGCAGCAGTGCAAGGCGCAGCAGCCGCAAAGAGTCCGCGCAAGGCTTGGCTTTTAGCAACTCTTCATCGTGTCAAGCAAATACACACTCACAACTCTCGGTTGCTAAAGTTACCAACTCTATCTGCCGACTTTTCGCGTTGCTGAAAGTTGCCAAGTTGTGTAGCTCTCAGCATCATGGCTCCAGCATCGAGCAGCAGTGCGTGGCGACGTCCACACGCTTCCGCCGGCTCTGCTGGGCCCATGCTACTACTGCTCATAGGCTTACCAGTTGCAGACGCCGCGAGCGACATGTCGGACGACGGCACGGCGCTCGTCATGGGTCTCGGGCCGGCACTCTTCGCGATGATCGTGCTCGCCGTCGTCTTCGTCGTCGTGTGCGTCGTCGGCTGCTCCTCCGAGCGGAAAATGTGCGCTGTCGCTATTGCATCTGCGAGCCACTCCACAATGCCCGCTCAACGCCTAACTGCTACGTGTGAACTCTCGCCACCAGGCTGCTCTTCGGCTGCGTGGTGTTCTTCGCAAGCGTCACCGGACTCTTCTTCCTCTCGGTCAACATCGAGAGCCGCGCAGACGTGCTCGTGAAGAAGCGCAGGTATAACCAGATGGCCGTCACGCGCTCGGCAGTCGCAGCGACCATGATCGGCTTCTCGGTCCTCGCGCTCTTCTCCGTCCTGCTGCTGCATGTGATACAGCCCCGGCAGGTGCGTTGCGGTGACGCAGTGTTGCTCAATCTCTTTGATCTCCACCAAGGACTGACACGATGCACCTGTTTCTAGGGCCACTTCATCGGCGATCGCACGCTCCAAGTTGATCGTCCGCGCCTCGCATAGCCAGCCTACAACGAACGCCAGCAGCTCTCAATCCATACAACGCAATGCACGGCACCCTGGGTTTCTTTTCTTTGCTGTGTATTCCCGCCCTTGGGACGCCAACCTGGTCGTGTGGAGTCGGTCTGCATGACAGAGCCCCTCGTAAATCCTCGACGTCCTGCATCGCTCTCTCTCTTTCTCTCTCTATTCCGAGTCGTCGCCGCCAGCCGCCGCGAGCGCCTTCTTGGCCTGGATCTCGGGCGACAGGTAGCCTCGCTTCTCGTAGTTGGTGTAGTACGTGAGCTTCTTCGGGTTCGGACGCGCGAACTGCGGGATGAGCTCGAACTTGTGCGGCTTGAGCAGCGCGCGCAGCGCCAGGCGGTTGTGGTACACGGACGTGACGCTGCCGCCGGCAGCCTCGATCGCCTCGATCGCACCCTTGGACGCCTGCGACACCTCGATCGTCACCGGCGACGTCAGGTGCTCCGCCCCCTTGCCCAGCAGCTTGATACCGTGCTTCACGCGCGAGCACGTGACCATGCCCGAGTCCACGAGCTCCTTGATCGTGATCGGCTGCGTGGCGTCCAGGCGACCCATGTCCAGGAACAGCTGCAGCTTGGACAGGTTCACCGGCTGCATCGGCGTCGCGAACCTGGAGAGAGTGAGTGACACACACACCACCACCACCACAACAACAACGCAAGCAACAGCGTCAGAACATATATCATGTGAGCTCCTGCGCAATAGCCACACACACTCAGTCACAAAGCAACAACAGACGCACTTGTTGTTGAATCCGCGCTTCGGCACGCGCTGGTAGATGGGCGTCTGGCCACCCTCAAAGCCTGGCCCGCGACCCGAGCCACCGCCCGAGCGCGCCTTCTGGCCCTTGTGGCCGCGGCCGGACGTCTTGCCCTTGCCCGAGCCGATGCCGCGACCGAGACGCTTGCCGCGCTTGTGCGCACCGTCGTTGTCGTGCAGCGTGTTGAGGCGGATGCCGTCCGTGGGCACGGATGAGAGCGTGCTGGCGAACGCCGCCGACACGTTCGAGCGGCGCGCGGCCGCCAGCGGCAGCGCCGAGCCGAGCGACTTGAGGCAGAACATGGCGATCGCGAGGCTCCTCCTTCCTGGGCTTCTGCTGCTGCTGCGCTTTTCGATTGAGTGGCCGCAGCACTCGTCGCTCGCGCAGAAGCGAGCTGCGAGTTTGCGCTACCTTCGCGCGACATGGACAGGTGGGCGACATTCGTGCAACAAATCGACATTTCATCTGGACGCTTTTCATCCATCAGGATAGTTTCGACGCAAAACATACAGTGTGCAAGGCAAGTGGTGGACTCTGGCTGGATGAAATGGATCCGCATCGAGAGCTCGGCTCAAATCGTGCGCCTCCGATGGCGAGGCGAGCCATCCTACCCTGCTCACTACGCTTGCGTGGCCTCCTATCGCTCCCAGCTGCTGCCAGTCGCTCTGGTTCTCACTACCGCCGTGACCTGCCGCACAAAGTAGGCTAAAAAGCAGATCAAACGGCTGCAAACGAGTGGTGAACGCTCACGGGACGAGATCGAGCCTCTGAGCACTCAGACACGCCACGAACGCAAAGCTCAAGGGGGTTTCTTGCATTGCGTTAAGAGGAGATGGCTCATAGGAAAAGGGAAACTGCTCGCGGGAGCAAGAGCGGAATAGCAACAAATCAAGGCTGGGTGGAGCTCCGATCCAAGCACACCCGCAGCTGTCGAATCAAGCCGAGACGAGGTGCTTGGAGATCGCATCGCTCAGCTCACAAGCTCGCGGCGGTGATGCTGGCAGTGACATTGCGCTTCGCACCGAGCTCTCCGTCCTCGACGGCGTCCTTACTCGCGGTCTCGGTGGTCGCTTCCTGCGCCGACTTACTGGCGAAAGCAGTGCGCATCTTGCGAGCCGCCACCGCAACAAGGACGACGAGGACAACAGCCATGAAGCCACCGGCCGCGCTGCTGAGCGCGATCACGACCGCGTTGTCGCTGCTGGCTCCTTCATCAGACGAAGTAGCGGTGGCGGAGAGCGAGGTGCTGGCTTCTTCCGTCGCAGATGTTTCCTCTTCGTGGTGGCGGTGCTGCTTCTTGTGGTGGACGCCACTCGAAGGCTTGAAGTCATCGATGGGGGCGGAAGTCGCAGGCGGCACGAAGGTGTCCGAGGTGCCGTCCGTGAGGCAGACGGCGTAGCTGTGCACTTTCACTTGCTCCTTCGCCTTGCAGCTCGAGCGCAGCGCCTCCTTGTCCATGGAGAAGCTGCTAAGCTTCAGGAGGAACTTCGCCTGCGCTTCCGTGAACGCGATGTCCTTCAACTTGTTTTTGGTAATCGACCTGGTGAGCCGACAAACAAACGCGATATGTGAACAACGATGGTCAGCACTGTGCCTCGCTCTGCAGTGTGTCAGAATGGAGAGCTGTACGTACAATGTGGCGAGGTTCTTGCTCTTGAAGATCACCGACGGGAACGCAGTGAGGTTGTTGATTGCCAGGTCGCTGCAGCAGAAACGAGTTGTGAGCTGGAAGGCAAGACGCAAAGCTGCTAGATCTGAAGCGGTGGGAATGCGCACAGATGCTCGATGCTGGGGAAGTTGGCTTCAAACTTGGTCAGCTGGTTGCCAGTGAGTTCGCTACAGAGCGGTAAAGTGTGCTCGTCAGTCTCGCCAGTTCGTCATCTCACACCAGCACACAGATGCAAGCACTCACAGGGATTCGAGACCGTTCAGAGAGAGCGTGGCGGGGAACACCTGGATCTTGTTGCCATCGAGCATCCTAGGAAGTAGCAAACAGAACGGGTTAATCAGAATCGTGGCAGTACCACTCCATCACTCAAGCTGCTTCGGTGTAGTGGCAAACGCACAGTTTCTTGAGCTTGAGGTGCTGGTCGATGACGCGTGGCACTTCGGTGAGCTGATTGTAGCTCAGGTCGCTGCATGCGAGCCGCACAAAATGCACAGGGTTAGCAAGCAACCACAGGCAAAACACGCCAAGAGAATCCTCGCGAACGCACAGAGTCTCGAGGTTCTTGTTCACCGCTTCGTATGTTGAAATCTTGTTCAAGTTCAGGAGCCTGGAAGCAACAGCAGAGGTGCTTAGTGTGCTGATCGGAGGTGTGAGGGTAAGCTTGAAGAAGCACTTTCAATACGTACAGCTCCGTGAGTCCGCTCTTGGCAGAGGCGGCTGTGACCTCCTTCACACCATTGTTGGTCATCTTCCTGCGGAAATGGAAGCCGAGATCTCAGAGGTTAGTGTCATGTGTCCACCTTCGCTCCGCCCAGATCGAGGTGCGAGGCGTACAGGTGGGTGAGGTTTGTCGAGCTTGCGAGCGCTGGAATTGCAGCCATCCGGTTCAACGAGAGGTCACTACACAAGGCATCCACAAGAATGAGAGCTGTGAGAGACAGATATGACCATATGCCTCGTGCTACTGTTTTTCGTGGCGTACAGGCGGTTGAGCTTCGGGAAGTCGCCCATGAGCGAGTCCAAAATGTTGTTCGTCAAACTCCTGGAACGCCAACAGCAAACGCAACAGTCAGTCAGTCACGCAGATTCGCAATGTTCTCCTCCTTCGAGATGCAGAAAACACTTACAAGGTTTTCAGCTCGCGCAGCGCTACAGTCTGGGGAATCTTGGCGAGATTGTTGGCGTCCAGCTTCCTACAGCAAGTACCCATTCCAGAGTCAGTTACACCATCCATTCTCTACAAGCTGAGGCAGCCGCATAGCGAGGTGTCCACACACAGCGTCTCGAGCGACTTGAGCTTTGCGAGGTTCGAGGGAAACTCGTTCAGCAAACCGTTTGCGAGGCTCAGATCCGTCAGCTTGGCTGGGAAGTTGGCTGCGAGAGCGTTGATCGATGGCGCCAGGTTGAGATTCTCGAGCACCAGAGAAGTCACCTGCGGGGTCTTGGCGAGGAAGTCCGGGGCGAACTCGACATTCGCGACGCGGTTTCGATCAACTCCGTCGTCCGAGGAGCCTCCACGAATCACACTGCAATAAAAAACGGTCGATCAGCACGGTAACAAAGTGGTGAGTGTGCGTGTGTGCGAGATTCACAGGATGTTGTTGTGAGCGCTACGCACACGTTCGCGACAGCGGTGGGGAGCTTGAGCGGCGCGACCTTCTTGAGGTCGTCGTTGCTCTTCTTCGCCTTCGAGTCGCTGGAGGATCCCGCTGAGCTGTGAGACGCGTTCCCCATCGCCAGCTCCTGCGGACTCTTCCAGACTCCGAAAGGGACGAGGAACCGGAAAACTCGTGTCGTCGTCGTGAACGGCGCGGCGCCAACGGAGTCTTCTTCGATTGCCTGGAAACACTCGATCTTGCATGCTGTGGACGATGCCGTCGTGTTCGCTTTCATGCACGGCTCGTACTGCTTGCACGACGAGCCGCACTCAAAGTTCAGCGTGTTTGCCGGCACTGCCGCGCACTGATCGGTGGCAGCAGCGTCAATCGAGCTGTACGCCGCAGCCAGCGCGAGAGCAGAAGCCAGGATTCGGACCATGGCGGGTGCTGATGTTTACAGTCGAATGCGACAGGTGCTGTTTGGAGCAGGGGAGATTTCTGAATGATAGAACACCACGTGACCATCGCAACCTACCTTGAGAGCTTCGAGGCGAGATCGCACTCACTCCTAGTCCACAAACGCAAGCGGAATTCTCTTCAGCCGCAGCTCGGACAAACGTGGTTTTGCTTTTCCGTTTGTGTGGTCACCATCATGCTCGACGAAAAATATCAGGAGACATCGATTGATTTCCAAGTACACCAGGAGACTTCGGATCGGCTTTCGAGAAATAGATGATTTGCAACTGGTTTCAAATCAGACCTCCAGGATTGATTCACCCCCAAACGGGGACCCTTGTCTGAGCGGCTGCGTACGATGCTGTGGGATGGCGGCTGGAGCAGGAGGCAGCGGTCATTCGCTCACGGCGACTGGAGGTGCTTCGACAGAGACATGAACATGGAAACGGCAGCCAGCTTCACAAAGCCGCCTCACGCCACAGCGTCAGCTGCAGTGGCAATGGAGGTGCCGGGCTGCTGGCTCTGCTTTCCGCTGCGCCGCGCTGCTCGCGTTGTGACCCAGAGCGCCATCATGACGACCAGCATCACGACGCAACCGCCCAATGCGCCGCTCAAAGCCAGGACGACGGGGTCTTCATCGCGGACGCTTCGGCTTTCTGCCTCTGCCGCAGCCTTGACGCTCGCGACGGACGCTGATGCTGTCGCCCTTGGTGACTGGGCACTCGCGACTTCTTCCTGCTCCTGTTGTCGAGGCTCAGCAGTACGCGCAGTCTTGAGGGAGACGTGGACCGATGTCTTGTGGTGGAGCTTTGGTGGAGCTGTCGCTGTCGCCTCTTTGAGCTTGAACCGCTTCGTGGACGTCGGTTTTGGCGTCTGGGTCGCGATCGGTTTGATGACGCCGCCAGCGATGCAGAACGTGTAGTTGTGGAGCTTCAGCTGTGCCGCCTGCGCGCAGTCCGTCTGGAGACTCGCAGCGTCGATCGTGAAGTTCTGCAGGTTGAAGACGAATTGCGCCTGCTCGTTCGTGAGCGAGACGTTCGCCAGGAGCTTGTTGTTGTCGAGGTAGCTGAAAGGTTAGCGAGCCACTCAAGCGCGTTAGAAGTATGGCAAAGAAGGCTGAGCGGTTGAGTGGAGCACTGTACTTGTGCACGTACAGATGGGTGAGTTTCTTGTGCTGGAAGATCGAGCGAGGGATCTCCTTGAGGTTGTTGCCCGAGAGGAACCTGAACGAAATGACAGACGATAGCGCGGGCGAGCAGGCTTGTGAGAAGCCAGAAATCGTGATCAGAGCCTATCGCAGTGGGAAAGCGAACTCACAAGTGCTCCAGGTTCACGAGGTTCGCGGTGTACGTCGTCAGATTGGTGTTTGTGAGCTCGCTGGTGACATTTCAAGCAAGAGAGAGAGAGAGGCACACAGCAGAGTCAGGATCCAGCCGAAGCGAACTGAGAACGAGACACAAGCTTTCGTACAGTAGGCGGATGCTTCCGACGCTGTGTGCGCGCGTGAATGTCGGGATCGTGTTTTCAGACAGCAGCCTGCACGCAGCAAAAGCCACATCCAAAAAGAAGTCCTGTCAGTATCACGAGTTGGAGAAGGCAAAAGAGAACTCTGCGTATGCGTACAAAGTCTGCAGGTGAGTGTGCCCCGGGAGTGTGGTCGGCGCTTTCATGAGCTGGTTGAACGACAGATCCCTGCGTATTCACACACACACACGAATCTCAGATCTTTTGGCAATGTACAAGAGACGACGCCTTCTGGTAGTGACAGATTGGACACACACAAGGATACGTACAGGTGGCTCACTTTCGGGAACACGGCAGTGTACTTGGAGATGTTGTTGCGGCTGAGGAATCTGGGATTGAAGCATCAGTCAGTCCATCAGTCAGTTATGATCGCCGAGTGCATCCTCTATAGAAGAGCAGGACACGTACAGCGCCGAGAGGTTCTTCATGCGTCCAGACACCTTCGTGATGAAGTTGTTGTCGAGGTATCTGGTAAAGAAAGCCCAGGAGCACAAAGAGAGGTAAACCCATAGATGTCAGCGACTCATTCCAGTACCAACGAGCAGCACTGTCGACGTTGCCAACACTCACAGCGTCTCGAGCTTGTTGAGCTTCGTCACTGGCGCCGGGAACTCGGTCAACAGGTTGTTCGAGAGCACGAGCGTCTGCAACAGCGACGGGAAGCTCGGCGCCAGCTTCGCCATCGATGCGTTCAGGTTCAGGTTCGCGAGCGTGAGCGACGTCACGTGCGAGTCGTTCTTGAGCAGGAAGCTCGGGTCGATCTCGACGTTCGCGACGTGACCTCTCGCGCTTGCCTGGTTCAGCTTGCTGCCGCCCTGGATCACACTGGCAAAGCAACAGAAACGACAATGCCACATCCAGGTTAGCCTCCGTCTCGACACGGTAGCTCGGATTGGCTGGACTAGAGCATGCAGATTTACACGCTCGTGGTCTTTATGGAGAGCTTCAGCGGCGCGACTTTCTTCAGACCGTCGTTGCTGATAACCGCGAATGTGACGTTCGCCGTGTCGTTCGAAGCGCTGACTCCGCCGCTGGTGTTGCTCAGCAGCACAGCGAGCGGGTTCACGAGCTCGTACTCGCTGCGCCAGGCGCCGTACGACACCAGCAGCGTGAACGCGCTCTCGTTCGTGTTCGTCGCCGCGACGCACGTGAGCGGACACGATGTTAGGGAGGAGAACGAGACCGTGTCCGTGGAATTGAGCCCCGCAGCCGTGCCATTCGCGCCACTGGCGGTCTGCACGCATGCCTCGAACGGCGCGCAGTCGCTCGCGCAGTCGAACGAGAGCGTCTCCAGCGGCACGGTGCAGTTCGCCTCCAGGCGTCTTATCGACGCTGGTGCTGCAGCTGCCACAGCGCATGCGGCTGTCAACACGAGCGCGACGAGAGTGGCGGCGCGCATGCTTCTTCGGCTTGGTTGCTGCTGCTGGGTCTCACGTGAAGTCGGGCAATGAGCCTGCAGATGGAAGAGTGGGCATGCAGGTCTGCCGAATTGATGATGCTGAGTCGGGTGGGTGGCGTCGGTGGGTTCACGCGCACGCCATCTCATTCGCGAGTGAGACATCTTTTGATCGGAGGCGGTCTGGAGGAACAAAGATCCGAAGCAGAAAACGGCGAACGGCGCCATACTGGACTGCATAGAGCACGCGCATTCCGCGTAAATGCGCGGTATTTTATCCAAACCGTTGCTTTTGTGCACGTTTCAGACAGATATGTCGTGTAACTTACGAGAGTGAAGCTGCTGTTCTGGGGGAGTTTGCAGAAAACCTGAGTTGGGAGGATACCTCAATTTGACGAGCATGAGCTCGCTTCGCTCTCTCGAACGCTCAACCACCTCTCGATCGTACACTTGAGCAGCTGCCGGTGTATTCTCTATCCTGCTCTCCTATTACGCATATTCTGTCCTTCAGCTCGCGCGTGGTGTGATCTCCTCTATCAGCGCTGCTCTTGCGAAACTCGATGTCTCGTCGGACATCGGCTGCTTGTTCAGGAAGTCGACGCCGTTGACGTTCTCGCCAAACATCAGAAGCTCGACGTCCGCGTCCGCGATCGACGGCAGCAGGTCGTCCAGCGAGCTCTCGTCGTCCAGCGGCGCGTCGAAGAACAGCGTCGAGTCGTCCACGAGTGCGACTTCGACACTGTCGATGCCAATGGCACCGCCGGCTTCGACAGCCGCATCTTCAGTCCCAGTGCTGCCATCGCCGCCGCCTTGTTCTTTGTCTTCTTCTGCTTCTACTTCTTCAATCACTGGCATCTTCCCACCTGCTTCCTCGTTGCCCCCGTTGTCACCCTCTTCCTCACCAGCTGAGCCGTCCTCCTCTCCACCCTCGCCATCACCATCGCTCTCGTCGTCATCGTCGTCCGCTGAAACAATTTCAATGCGGTCGTGCGCCACTGGGTACTGCGCCGCGTCTTCACGGAGCGCGACGACGATCACGGGGAACTCGACGACCGCCTTGCGCTTCAGGTTGCTCTCAAGCGACAGGTTGCCGTCCAGACGGTAGAACTGCGGATCGGACGCCTGCGTGAACTCCTTGCGCAGCAGCAGCAGCACGTGGTTCTGCCAGTCCTGTACCGCATATTTCCGCAACTTGCCTCGGATCGTCGCGTTCTCCTGTTCAAGCAACCAAAGGTGTTCAAAGGGATACACACACAGCATCAGCCCAGCTGACAACACCGCCCTCGATAGAAACACAAAGCAATAGCCTACCGGACTCTTGGTCAAGTACTGCGCGAGCAGAGCAAACGGGGTCAACGCGTCACTCGCCTTGCTCTCCACGAGGCTCACGGCGGCGTCTGCGTGCGGGAATGACCACTCGACGCGCCAGAAGAGCTGCTCCTTGCGCGCATCCACGTACGACGTATTGCGCACGCGCTTGCTCATGCCCGGCGCCAGCAGTGTCAGCACCACGCCGCGCTTCGCCGCGTGCTGCACGAGCAGCTGGAACGGCACGGGGAAGCGCGTGAGCCAGTCGCTCGACACGTGCGGGTTGATCGCTTTGCTTGCTGCTGCTGCAGCAGCATGAGTATTGCTATTCTGCTTGCTGCTCTTCGCGGTCTTGCGCTTCTTCTGGCCGTACTGGCGCGCCTCGACACCGAGCTGGCTACGTGACCTTGCTGCACTGTTCGCGGATCGCGCTACTTCTTCCAGGAAAAAGTAGTCTACGCAGACAGGATCACAAGTTTGTCAGCTCGCAAGCGCGATTGTCAGACGCAAAGAGCTGCTGGCTCGATCATCGGAGAGCAGCAGACGAGCAGCGTACGCACCGCTCGAGAGGTTCGCGTCCGAGAACTGCTTCAGCGCGACATACTTGGTTCGGTCGCGCTTGCCGTCGCATGCGAACTGTTCACACACGCACACACCATCGTCAGCACCAGTTGTCACACAAACATATCACTGCCAGCACTTGTGCTGCTGCAACTTTGTCCAAAAGGACTGGGCACGCACCGTCTTCTTGTGGTCGAGGCAGCACGTGAGCGAGCACGTGACGCGCTCGCAGCGCGGACAGCGGTACTTGACGTCGCTGCCAGTGCACGTGACACACGCGAGCTGCTGCTGCTGCTGCTGCGCCTGTTCCTGTAGAGAGAGCTCGTCGTCGCGCGCGCGCTTGCGCTGCTCCTCGCTGCTGTCGCTGGTCGTCGCCGTCGCCGTCGCCGTCGTGAGCTCCGCCATCGATCTCGTCGGCTTCAAAATGGCAATCAGCTCGCGTCCTTTAGATTTCGACTTTAGGATTCACCCCAGAGTAGCGTGGCATTGGTGTGGCAAGCGATTTGCCGACTGTGTTGGTTGGTTGATCGCTTTGAAACCAGGATGTGTGCCCGATTTGAGATGAACAAACAGGACGAGCTCCGATTCTAAGGTGGCGCTGGCGTGGCTGGCTGATAAAGCGCGCCAGTCAATCAAATCGCATTCGCAGCAATCGGCGACGACGACGACGACGACGACAAGAATTCCCCGAGCGAGACTGCGCGATGGTGGACATTGAGATCGACGAGAGCAAGCTATGGGACCCCGTGGAGCGCCAGGCGTACATGGATGCGCTGCCGGAGATGTCGCTGTTCGAGGACCACATCGTCGAGGGCGACGTGATGGTGGACGCGATCCAGGCGCTCATTGAGGAGGGCGAGACGCCCGAGAGCCTCGCGCTGCACTGGAAGAACCAGGGCAACAAGGCGTTCGCGGACGGCAAGCGCAACCGCCGGTACTTCGCGGATGCGACCAAGTTCTACAGCGACGCGCTCGCATTCGCGCTCAAGGCGATGGCGCTGCCGGAGGACGAGAAGGACGCGACGTACGACATGCCGGAGCTCACGTCCGTGATCCTGAGCAACCGCGCGGCGGTGAACCTGGAGCTGGCGAACTACGCGAGCTGCCGCTCGGACGCCGCCAAGGCGATCCGCTACGACCAATCGAACGTGAAGGCGTACTACCGCGGCGCGAAGGCGTCGCGCATGCTGCGCAAGCCGGACGATACGCTGCGCTACTGCGCGGAAGGGCTCAAGCGCGACCCGGAGAACAAGCTGCTGCTTGGGCTGCAAAAGGAAGGGAAGAAGCTCGTCCACGAGATCAAGCTCGAGAACTACAAGAAGGAGGTCGAGCACAAGAAGAGGCGTGCGTTCACGGACAAGTACCGCAAGTTGTGCGAGGCGCGCTCAGTGCGCGTCGGCCGCGCGCTGATCGAGGACGAACGCGTGAAGCAGTACGAAGGCAAGGCGACGCTGGACCCGGACACCGGCGCGATGATCTGGCCTGCACTCTTCCTCTACGACGAGTACAACTCGACGGACTTTGTGCAGGTGTTCGGCGAGAACGACGCGTTCATCGAGCACTTGGCGAACATGTTCCCCGAGGACGGGCCGTTCTGCGAGTGGGACGAGAAGCACGCGTACGTGGCGTCGCAGCTCGTGATCTACGCCGCGGCGGACGTCGTGCTGCCGTTCGAGCGCGACGAGGAGTGGCACGTGGCGCTGAGCGGCGAGAAGGAGAGCGACGACGACGAGGTGCTGCGACTGCGGCGCGAGGAGCAGCACGACGCCAAGACGCAGCAGTGGCTCAGCGTCTCGCCCTTCTGCACGCTGCACCAGCTGCTAAGCCACCCGCGGTACGTCGTGCCGGGCATCCCGGTCGTCAACATCTTCGTGCGCGGCTCGCGCGCGCTCGACGACTTCCTGCGCAAGATCGAGCACCGAGTGATCTCGCTGGATCCGGAGCAGCTCTAGCTTTTGATTGGCTGAAATAGATATCGAGTACAGTGTTGATTGGCTGAATTTGTCTATTTCGAGGCTCTGATTGGCTGAAATATTGGCATTGGAATCTATTGGACAGATCGTGGGGAGCGCTTTCGCAACAGCAAACACACGCACACAAAATAAAGCAGCAAGAAGGGAAATGGTAGGCGAGCGCTCGCTTTGCGCGCGTGCGTGCGGGTCTGCGGCGCAGCGGACGGTGCAGTGCGCACGTCGAGCGTGCGGCCCACTACTAGCGGATGCTAACGGTGTGTGTGTCTCTCTCTCTGTACCTCGTGTCTGCTTTGCGCGCACAGTCTGGTTTGATCCTGAACCCGAAGCCGTTCCTGGCCGGTCTCACCGGCAAGCCCGTGGTCGCGCGCCTCAAGTGGGGCATGGAGTACAAGGGCATCCTCGTGTCGGTCGACTCGTACATGAACATGCAGCTCGCGGACACAGAAGAATACATCAACGGCGAACCGGCGGGCAACCTGGGCGAAGTGCTCATCCGATGCAACAACGTGCTCTTCGTGCGCGGTCTCCGCGAAGACGAAGTCATGGTGCAGGCATAGAAGACGAGAGCGAGCGAGAGCAAGTGGCGGATGGAATGGTATGAGAGAGAGAGAGAGAGAGAGATGGCGACAGAGAAGACGAGCGAGAAAGCCAGGAGCAGTTCGCATCCAGGACACGCAGTCAGCGCCTGCTCGACTCTTCAGCGATTCTGCGGAGTGACGAACGTGTTGCCTGCATTTGCGCAGTCCCGTGGGGGAGATGATGATGAGAGAGACCGACTGCCGGCATAAACTAAACAGTACGCGAGCGCACTCGTCTGTGGGTCATCTTCATTTCGCATGCTTGGCGCTTTCGCATTTTGTCGCATGGGCTCACTCGGAGTTGTTCAGCCTGTTGCCCAGCCGTTGATGACGAGTGAAGTCCTCGTGGGTGTTTGTAGACGGCGCTCAGCTTCCAAGCGTCCAAGCGAGATGTGGCACTGCTGCGGGATCCATGTTGTCCTGCAAAACGAGTCGCGAAAGAAGACATGACGACGCTCGCACCGTTGAACAGCTTCGTCTATTTGGCATCCTGATCTCTAGCGATGTGCGTGCGTGACGCAGCAGCTCACTTTTCGCGGAACGCATTCGCCTTGGTCTCTCTTCGGATCCACTTGAGCTCGTTCCAGGGCCAGATCTGCAGTTGCATCAGCCCAGCAAACCAGTCAGCACAACATGCAAAGCGACACATAGGCGAGTTGCAGCTCAACGTACGCGCATGACGACTCGTCCCTGAATGAGCGCGTACGGCACGGGTCCGTAGTACCTGGAGTCGTGCGAGTCGTGCTTGTTGTCTCCCTCCAGCCACACGTGTCCCTTTGGGATCTGTTTGCATTCGTTCGTCACGACACACACACACACACACATACACAAGTCCACAGCATCAGTGCATCGAGCAGTAGACGGCATTGCCACGCATCCTGACACTCCAGCCGCACCTTGTGGAACTCCACTTCCGAGGACGAATACCGCGGACGCACGCAGACGGTGTCTCCTTCCTGCGTGTTCCACAGAAATGCGCCAAGCAGCACACACAACAGATCAGCACCATCCAGCAGCCATCCAGTGGACTGCTACCAGTTACACACATACACACACAACTCTTACCACTCCAATGATGCGCTTGCAGATGGTGTGGCGTGGGTTCGAGACGGACTTGGCGATCACGACCTCGCCGCGATCGAGCTTGCGCATGCGGGGCGTGAGCTTGTCGAGCAGCACGATGTCGCCGTCGCGGTTGAGCGTCGGCAGCATGGATGGCCCGACGCACTTGACCGTGTCCGCGGCCTGCAGCAGGCAGAAGGACACGCCGGCGAAACGCGCGAAGCTCGAGAGCACGGCGCCGAGCTCGCGCAGCGCACCTGGCATGCTCGCTCGCTCTTGTCTTTGTCTTGTTTGTCGCGCTTGTGCGGCAAAATCCCTTCGTACTTTGGGAAGCGCAGCACTGTACCGCTTGATCAGGAGTGGCGGTCACTGCGACCTCTGAAGCGGCGCGGGACGGAAGAGCGGTTTCGCCTCGAGCGGTTTCGCCTCGGCGCACACGAGCGCAGCTCGCAGATCGCGGACACTCGAAGCGGCGTCTGCAGGCGAGCGCTCGTGGGCAGAGTGAGTCGCGCGACGGACGACGATGGACGAGCTGGCGGTGCTCGACGGTGCGTTCCGGGGCAGCGTGCTGGGTGTGGGAACAGGGCGGTGCGCTTGTGGCTGTGAAAAGTGCGCTCGTTGACTCTTTGGTGATGTGGATGCAGATCTGCTGGATGACGTGCACGAAGAAGCCACGAGAGAGCGAGGTGCGTCACTCCACGGCTTTCGCGTGTGTTAGAGTGTGGCTGGATGTGGCTGACGAATGGACGTCTTGGTAGATGCTGAGCGCGCAGCAGAGGCGGTAGACGCAGCGGAGGACGCGGAGTTTGGCGACGCCGATGGTGAGACCGCTGTTGTGCTAGGACTGATTCCACTGAGGGTACTCCTACATGGTTTCGCTGACGCTTTGTGGCACGAGTACAGAGCTGTCGCCAGACGAGATGCTGCGCCAACTGGATGCTGTCACGCTCTCGGAAGGTGCGGAGCTGGCTGCCATCACATCCGATCTATTGTTGTGGCGTCCCTGATCCATTTTCTTTGTGCACGATGAAAGAAGATGTCGACGACTCCGATCCAATCGCTGACTTTGAAGACGCCCGTGAAGATCTGCACCAGGATGCTGTAGCTGACGAAGACGACGCCGAGGCTGCTACCGAAAGCAAAGAAAATCCTGTGGGTGAGATCGACGAGCTGGCGGAAGAAATCGCGACCGGAGGTGACGGCGGCGCAAGCATCGTCGGAGATCCACCAGACGCGAGTTATCCCTCTTCACTCACGACAGAAGCTGCCGTCGACGGCGAACGAGGTGGGGTTGCTGACGATGAGACAAAGCCCACCATCGCGGACACTCATGAGCATGAAGCGGACACTGAACTGCAAGATGTGAGCACTTTGGACGAGTCGAGCGATGCCGACTGTGACGATAGCTCCCCCTCTGCTGTTTCAACCGCAGATGAAGCAGTGCCAGACATGGTGAGCAGTCGCGCCGACAACGATAGCGATGCTGCTGCTACCTCTGTCCCAAACAGCTCTCCGGCTCTGAGCCACGAGGTTGGTAGCGGCAAGGCGAGTGACTTCAAGGATGAAAGTGCACCAAGTCTGCACAGAGAAGCAGATCTGGTGGCTGGAGTGGACGAAGGCGAAGTGATCCAAGTCGAAGAGCTGGTAGGAGTCCGCAGCGCTGATGGAGATGAAAGTGTGGAGCCTGTCGATTCGTCGGATGCAGGCGAGAGAAGTGCGGACATCGCCCCCAGCACTGATGCGGCTGCCATAGGCTCGACAGCGAGAGATGCAATCGGGGTCAACAGCAGCAGCGAAAGCAGCGCTTCGGGTCACATCGTTACCGTTCCTGACGAGCAGGACTCCGTTCGTGCTCCGCATGAGCAGCCAGGTACTGCATCGATTGTTGGGCCGGAGCGTACGCTGTCGCAGTCAACTCACTTGGGTTTGTTTTCGCTCAGGTGATGCTGCGCTTTTGTCTGCAGTAAATGAAATGAGCTCTTCCGAGAGCTTGCGAGATACACTGAGCGCTGATGAAGCCGCGCTTCATGCGAACATCGGCGAAACCAGTGCCGAGGTAGCTGGAGATCCAGAGCACGATGCAGCTTCCATGGGCGCGATGGGTGCTGTCGACGGCAATGCAGGGTCTGACGCACATGAGGTTCGCGAGATCCCAGAATCGCCGGATGCAGCGAGTAGCAGCGTGGTGAGTCAGCTGGAGGAAGCACACGACATTCAAGAGAACCAAGAGGCACCGACTGCATCTGATCCGGACCCAGACGTGCAGCAAACGCACAGCGACACTGCTGGTGGTG
Source organism: Globisporangium nagaii (assembly GCA_023335995.1). NCBI lineage: Eukaryota > Oomycota > Peronosporomycetes > Pythiales > Pythiaceae > Globisporangium > Globisporangium nagaii. Next base: position 22,582 of record JAADWH010000040.1, read on the forward strand.
AAAGCCAGGATGTATCCACATCTCAAGAGATTCCTGATGATGCTCGAGTCGACGAAGTGCGCGAAAGCCATTGCAGTGCAGACGGTACTGTGCCCGATCGGATGGCTGACGCTGCGTCTGCATCTGTTGGCGTGCAAAAGAGTGGAGATGCCAACGAAAGCGACGTCAGCCAGCAAACCTTGCCACCTGCCGAGGAAGATGATCGGTTCCAAGCGCTGCCTCCTCCAGCACCGACTGCTCTCGCTGTTGTCGTTGGCTCCATGGTTCCGGCGAGCAACGACGACGGCTCGGACTCGGATTCGCAGGATGAAGACGACGGAGATCAATCGCTCCCGCCGCCGCCTTTGAACTTGGACGAGCTGGGCGACGATAATGACGGCGACGAGCTGGAAATCGATCCCGCCGTGGCGAGCACCATCGAGATCGAGAAGCAACAGAGAAGCGCAAAGGACGACTTCCAGCCAGTTCCAGCGAAACAAGACACAGAACCCAGCCTCCTTGCTGTGCTCTCCGACATCAAGCCGGCAGCGTCTTCAGATGAGATCGAATTCTCTTTCGCTGAAGAAGTCCGGGTCGCGAATGTTGTCGTGCCACCACTGAGCGACTTCGAGGCGACTTCGAAGCCTTTGAAACAGCAAGATGTGCGGGACGACTCGACAGAGAACGTGTTTGGCATCGGCTACACGAGTCTGAAAAAGAAGCGTGACGGCGCGTCGGACTCTGCTGAAAGCGAGGGCTATTCGATTCCGACCGCACCCGCTTTTCCAGACGAGAAGGAGTTTGAGAACGAGCTGGGACTGTCGAGCGACTTGGTGTTCTCGGTTAGATCGATGCAAGACGACGATAGCCACGCGAACGAGAACGATGACGACGAGTTCGGTCCGGTGACAGCTCCCAATCCCGGAGAATTCTCCACCGACATCCTCGACGCAAGGCGAGCTTCTCTGCAGGCACAGAAGGTGCAGGAAGAGGAGAGCATCATCAATGAGTTGAAGAGAGCGACAAACGAGGAGAAATCGCTCAATGAATCCGCAGCTGCCACTGCTGATCCAGCTGCTTCCGCCGCGACAAGTGCAGCGTCGTCGGATGCAGAGAGCGCGATATCGCTGAAAGAGCTGCATGGGATCTACAAGCGCGGGCTCGGAGATCAAGGCGTGCTACTTCTCGATGAGGACGACGAAGACAAAGAGCAGCCGAGTGCTGCTCAGCAGGCATCTGCTCCGAGCGACCTCAACCGTTCACTGTCCGTCATGGGCCGGATTCTGAGCAAGCCATCGATGCTGAGTCAAGCGATCACAGAGGAAGACGAGGAAGACGAGGACAACGGCAACGATACAGAGGACAGCGGAGCCTACGCCACACACAAAGATCGAGAGACTTTGATCGACTACGCTGCAGAGCGTGACGAGAGCAGCAACTCGGCGGCGGCAGATGAGTGGAAGGAAATCCAGCTTACCAGTCACAGCGCAACGAGAGCCTCTGGACGCGCTGCATCCCCATCGGACAACACAGACCAGCAACGCCGCGATCCGAGCGACTCGAAGCCTGCCGCGAACTTCAAGATATCATACAACGAGGCGTTCCAGTACTGTTTACAAGCAGACGAGTTCCTGATCCAGCTCGACAAGATCGTGGCGGAGGATTTCGGGGAGGCTGGGCGATCGTGCTTCTCGTGCTTCTCGCCGCGTCCGAGACTCGCGTTTGCTGGCGCAACGGACGAGCGCGACCGCGTGTTCTGCATTGCTGCGACGAGTTACGATCCTCAGCACGACATTTTTGCCCGAGCGCTGCAGACGCTGTACACCAAACTGACGAGGACACAGCGCGAAGCTCCTCTCTCGGGCACACACTGGGAAGACATCGGCTTCCAGGGAAACGATCCGTCCACGGACTTGCGAGGCTGCGGCGTGCTCTCGCTTCTTCAGATGCTGTACCTCGTCGACAACCACCTCGAGCTCGCGCTTCGCTTCCACAGCCTCTCGCAGCACCCGACTCGGCACTTCCCGCTCGCCTGCGCGCTCATCAACGTCACGTTGCAGTGCGTGCTGGCGCTGAGGAGCGGAGCGTTGTACAAAGAGTGCAACAAGCAAGGGGGCGTCTTCAAAGCGATCAACTCGGTGAGTTCGTGTCTTTGGAGACACCTTTTTCTGAGTGTGCATGATGTCTTCACCCACGCTGACGAGATTGCTGCTGTAGTTCTATGTCGCGCTAGCCACGGAGCTGATGAACGAGATCCACACCAGCGCCGACGAGATCCCGATTATCATCAAAGAGGTCTTGGAAGAGGGCAGGAACAACCCAGACCGAGTGATCGAAGAGTTCTCGAAGCAGGACGCGCGTGCGACAGGCGCGCAGTCAGCGGCTTCGCCACAGAAGCAGAAGCAGATCGCTGGAGCAGAGTCGAGCACGCAGATCGAGTTCACGGAGATCGCGCTCCAGTCCGCAGCAAGTGACGAATGAATGAAGGAATGAAGGATAAGCAAATAAACAATGCGAAGACGAGTAGTTGGGAGGCGTCGCTGAACCACTCGCTTGTGTTGCAGCGTTTGGTCACGAATGGCAAGGCTGGACTGAAGCACAAGCTTCATCTTCTCGGGTGTGTGGTGTGTATTAACTTACAATGTGCTGTATGGCGTTCGTCGTCACCTCGCTTGCTCGGGTTCAAGACAGGAAGGGCTCGTCTCGCGCCTCCTGGATGGCGTGTCGGATTTTCAACACTTTCGTTGTTGACAGCGATCTGGAAGATGAAGTTGGAGACGAGAGAAGCGATGACGACGAGCACGGCTGGTGGTAACTGAGCGACGGCAGCGACGGTCGGTGTGGGTGATCGTCGTTGTCGTCGTTATCTCGTGGTGGCGGTCGGGGAACTGTGAAGCTTGACAGCGGAGCTGGAACGGGATTCAGTCTGCAAGTGCAGTCGTCAACCACCAAGCAACGTCAGCATTCACCAATCGATGTTGATCATTGCGCACACACAAGAAGCAGCTCATCATCTTACGGTTTGCTTGCGCGCCGTGCTGCAACAGGGTCGCTCGTCTTGTTGAAGATGCTCTCCACCTTCTCAATCTCATTCTGAGATCACACGAACGAGCAAACAGTGCGAACTCATTAGCACAAGATTCTTGGGCAGAATCAGGAGATGCTCGGCTATCACAACCGCACCTGGTGTTCCAGCGCCTTCTCGAGGGTCTTGCACAAATCGCTCAGCTCGTGGAGCGACGGTGGCACGGCTTTCGCGCTCACGTTCCTTCTGTCGTCGTCGATCAAGTCTTTCTCCATCTCGAGACAGCCCTGCAGCAAGGAAGAATAGTCGACACCGACGTAGTGAGACACTGACTGCATGAACGACATGCTCCACGACCACAAGCTGTCAAAATATGCACACCTGAATGAACTCGATGTCTTCCAGCAACTGCTGCCGCTCGTCTACCAATGCATCCTGCAGATCGTCCAGGATCGCGTCAATCTGTTCCACATTCAGCCGTCTGTGAAGCTGCAGCGACCACACAGGTTAGCTATCCAACGCTGCAAGAGGCAGTCGGAATGCTCAAACAGCCGCACCTCTGGCGACTCTAACACCGACGACGCTGTCGACGAGATTGAGATCGTCGAGCCTCGCGACACAGGTCGCTGGGAGCTCGCGGTCGCGGGACGCTTGCCGCAGCCAGTGCCTGGACGGATGGGGATGCCGCTCGCGCCGCCCGTGAAATCGATGCCTAGGCGTGGCGACACGAGCTCCGACATCCGTGGCGTCGAAGGACATCGCTGGAACTGCGGCTCGGACTCGCCGGCTTCGCCCAGCACGTACTCGAGCAGCTCCTTCTCTTTCGAAGATTTGACGATCGCGACTCGATCCGACTTCGATCGGACATCGCGCGCCAAGAGCTTCAGTTTCTCTAGCAATAGCGATCGCCCCGGCGGCTCCGGAACACGCTGGCGCTTCATCAGTGCGTCCTGTAGGACACACAAGCACAGTATCAGGTATACGGAACGATTTGCAGTGCAGAGCGCGAGGAGCGACAAACCCGAATGTTGTCGTTCTGCTGCTGGAACTCGGAGAGGATCTCCACCAGCACAGACAGCTCCTTCGACAGCTCCTGCTCGCATCACCACAAATCGAATCAGAACCAAGCGCGTGTATGCGGGACTGCCACACACAAAAACGGAAGGACGCACCTCGTTCTCGTCGATCAGGTGGTTGCCAATGGTCGTGCGCAGCTCGCGCACCTCGGACGGCTTGACATGCTGCTGCAACTCGTCCCAGATGAGCTTCCGCACGTGGAAGTACTCGCTCGCCATCGCGCTGCTGCGTCACTCTTCTCGTCCAGCGTGGTGGCGCTGCTGCTCGCTCGCGCTGCGTCTGCTCCGCCTTCTATGCCATCAGCGCCATGCGGCACCGCTTTCGGGCACTTGCCAGGTGGTAAATATAGCCCTCTCCGACGCCTAAAATCGCTCACCGACTCTCACCTAAGCCAAACGTGAGAACATGCGGAGTGAGCACCACTTGGCGGCATCAATGCGCGCTGGAGGCTCTTCTGCTTCATATTGATACTATCCGTCTACACGAGCAGCTCCAGTACTGCCTGCGGTTGCCTCACTCGCTCGCGCAGATGTAGAGCGGTTCGTGGCTCCAGATCTCGAGCACCTTGTTGGTCTCTCCGTCGTAGACTCGCGCGCAGATGGACACGCGGAAGTCGCCGCACGAGAGGAAGAGCAGCTGGATCTCGTGAGTCTTGACATCCGCGTTCTCTCTGTCGCTTCTGCTGCTGCTAGCGCCGACATTGTCGTCGCCAGACCATGACAGGTCTTTGCTCAGAACGCCCGCCACAACGACGCTCTCGTCCACAAGCGACGACTCGCTCTCGTCTTCCCTGCTTCCGTCCTCAGCATCGCCTTCCTGGGAGATGCGAATCTCAATCGACGCTTGCACAGCTCTGCTCTGCTGTGGCAGTGGATGGTCACTACGCAGACTCTCGCTGCCGCTCTCTCGCTTCCGAATCGTGAACGCAACCGGAACGAACTCCATCACGCGCACTGCGAGCTCTCGACGCTCGCCATTCAGCTGCATGCCTCGGAAGAACACGAACGGCGACCGTGTCCGCTCTTCGTCTGCGTTCCCTCTTTTTTTCGCACCGTCATCAAGCAGTGGGATGTTGCCACGAGCACCACCGTCTCTATCACCATCACCATCGCCATCTTCCACTGCCAATAGCTGCTCAGAGCTGGACAGCAGACCTGGAACAGAGATCTCGAACCCAAACTGCGGCAACAGCAGCTCGCGCATCGCCGCCTCCACTTCCACCTGTTCGAACGCGCTCGCTCTTCGCCACAGCGAATCATTAAAGAGCAGCTTCCCATTCGTGCCGAAGTACGTCTCCCACTCCATCTCCACGAGCGTATTCAGCGCCTCCGCGATCTGCTTCTTCTTCTGAGCTGCTGTGGCGAGTGCAACGCTCTTCGAGCCATCAACAGTCACCAAGTCGCATGGATGGATGCGAGGAACCTCGATCGCCAGCCGCCGCGAACACTTGCGACCGATCTCAACATCGCAATGTGCTGAGAGTTCTCCATCACCGCCGTCATCGTCGTCCTCACCCTCATCGGACAGCAACGGAGCAAATCGTCGGCGCATGCGGAAGCGAAATGCAGTCTCCGTCGGGTTCTCCACTTCGACCACGAGCAGGAAGTGCGAGTTGTCCATCACTGCGCTCGTCACAATGGCTGGTTGCAGTTCGTCGTCGTCTTGGAGTGTCTGTTGCGGTATCATGGATTCGCGCGCTGCAGCAGGGATGCTCTCCGACGATGACGGCAACAGGAAAATCCTCGAGAGCTTGAGCGATGGCAGCGACACGAGCCTCAGCGCCAGCCTCGCTTCTCGATAGTACACAACGGCAGACTCGCGTTCGTCATCGGTGTCGCCGCTTCTTCTGGCTTCGTCCGGATCGTCCGCGTACACGAAGCTCCACACGATCTCTTCCTCTTCCTCCAGCGGCTCGTCCTCGCGAGTGTATCGGTGCTGATCGTGTCTCTGCAGCAGCAAGATCTCAAACTGAACAGAGAGAACATCGCCACTCCCCATTGCCACCGAGAGGTCTACGCCTGCAGAGCTACTCGCGAGCAGTCGGCACCGCAACGTGATGCTGTCGGTCTCAACCACCTGTTCGAGCTGATCTCCTCCCTGAGCTGCTGCGAGCATTCCCAGGTTGCTGAACACCACCGCTGTCTTCTTCACTACTCGCCTCCTCAGCACGGTGGCTTTCAAGTGGCACTTGCTGATCGCGCTCTGCCCGACATTGCGGATGCGCAGCTCGCACTGCTTCGTCTCGCTCGAGAACATGCACACGCGCAGATCTTGCTCTTGCTCACCCCGCTCTCTCGACGACGATGATGGCGGCGACAACGATCTGGTTTTGGCGTCGCCATTGTCGTACGACGAGTGCGAGGACAAGCTTACAAACTCACTCAGCGACAGCGTTGCGAGCGGCAGCTTGCCCACGACACGCAGAGCCACCGGCGCAGCCAACGCGAACGACGTCTTCAAGCTCAGCACCTTGAGGAAGCAGCCGCGCACGTGGAACGATCCTTGCTTCAGCGGCTGGATGCCCAAGATCACGGACTTGTTCTTCTCGTACGGCGAGAGCTCGAATGAGCACGGGTAGCACTCGACTGCGTTCGCACTCGCAGCACCGCTGGCGAGCTGGGTGCTGCTGTCCCCATTGCCATCGCCACCACTCTCGTCGTAGACTACCCACGCAGTCGCCTGCTGCACGTCAATCGCCACGCCGAACGGATTGGACACCGTCATCTCCAGCTCAATCTTCTCGTGCACTGGGAACACGCTATCTTGCGAGGTAGAGCTCAAGTTGTCTTGGTTGCCGCCGCCACCAGCTGCTCGCTGCTTCTCCTGCTGCTGCTTCTCGAACGGTGAGTAGAAGAAATCCGACTTGGCTGTCGTCGGATGTATCTGTTCCCCACCAGCAGCATTGCCAGGTTCTGTAGCTTCTCGCTGCGGCGCGTACAGCGCCATCGCCTCGGCTTTTGTGAGAAACGGGTGGTCGAGCTTCGCCAGCACGCGGATCTTCTCGATCGCCAGAAACGTCGGCAGCTTCGCCTGTTCGCTCGGCCGCAGCGACGCGCACTCCGTCTCCATGAGGCTCAGCACGCTCTTCTCGATCTTCACGACTTCGTCCTTCGAGCGGATGTCCCACACTGGCAGCGCCTCGAACATCCGATCTGCTTGCATAGCGGCGCGAGTGGCGGCGGTGCTAGTGGCGGTAGTCGCTGTCAAATTGCCGGTGGCAGCAGAGCTGTTCACGCCACTTGACTGTGCTCTTTCAAAACCGTTTTCATTGCTCGCTGGATCACCAGGTGAGAGCCCGATCTCGCTGCCGCTGATGCTTGGAGAGCTGCTGGAGTTGGTCGACTGCGTGCTGTGTGGACTGGGGTGACTGTGGTGGGAGAATGACGCGAACGCGGGCGACGCCTTCGTCGAGATCGCGTTCACAGCTGCTGAGAACTGCTGCCGCGGCGTCGCGAGGATGCGCGGCGTGCTGGCGATCGTCGACGACAGCGACGCCGCGGCGGACGACATGGTCGCAGACGGCGAGCCTGCGAGCGTGAAGTACCGCTTCGCCTTCGTTTCGACGCTGGACGGCGGCGTGAAGTACACGCTCGTCTTCGCGAACAGCCCCTGACGCTCGGCAGACTGCGCCGCATTGCGCTGCGAGCTGAACGGCCGCTGCACCTGATCCACTGCAGGCGTTCTGCTGCCACCTGTAGCTCTACCTGTCGCAGCCTTTCGCTGGTTGCGGCCGACTGAATATGTCGCTGTTCGCTTTGACGAGATCGGTGCAGGCGACGCGATCGAGTCGCACCAGGGCAGCATCTGCAGCAGCTCAATGCAGTACTTGCCCACGAGGAACGAGTCGCCGAGCATCTTGGCGAGCGTGAGCAGCTGCCGCAGCACGTGGAAGCGCAGGATGAGCCACACCTGCTCGTGCGACGCGATCGGCGATGGGTCGATCTGCGCGCCGCGCCGCGTCTTCTTGGCTCGGTACAGCGTCGTGACCTCCCAGCTACCACTGTGTCCTGCAGACGACGACTGGTTCTCTGTGATCCCAAGCCGCGCGGCAGTGATCCGCTCCAGCAGCAGCGCCGCCTGCAGATCTCGTTGTCGCTGCACTGTCGAGTTCTGCAGTGACGGCGACGTCGCCGCTGATCTTGCGCTGCTGCTGATACTACTGCTGTTGCGCGCAATGAGCAGCGCGACGGCTTCGTGCAGGAAGAACGCCATGCGCCGACGATGCCCGACGCTCTCAAGCATGCGGCTCGCTTCGATCACGAACTCCACTTGGCGCTGCACGCGGAGCTCGGGGAAGACTGCGAGCCCTCGGTCGAGCGTGTCCCAGAGCAGCCGCTTGACCCAAACGGCTTCGCTCACGCGCTCTTTGCCTCCCTTGGTGCTCGTAAGCAGCTGCGAGGCGACAGCGACGCAGTACCACCCGACCTTCTCGACGAGCTGACACTCGAGCTCGCTCACTCCTGCTTTCGCGTACAGCGCGATCGCGTCCGAGGCTTTCTCGACTATCTCGACTACGAACTGGTCCTTGCATTCGAGAGAGAGACAGTACGCGTAGCCCTCGAGGGCCGCGGCGAGCCAGAGCACGTCCCCGCTGGCGCCGCTGCTCTTGCGTTCCTCGTCCCGCAGCAGCTCCAGCGCCGCGGCGTAGTGCTCCAGCGCGTCCGGCACGCAGTCAAGCAGCACCGAATAGTCCCCGAAGAGCTTGCGGTGGCGCGCGATCTGCCGCCTGCGGCTCCGCGAGTCGGTGAACGGTGACGCGAACGCCGACGCCGTCGTGGACACGGCCGTGGACGCCATGGACGAGATTGCAGCCTGCAGGCTCTGCGACGGTGTGGCCGCCCCGCCAGTGCCACCGCCGCTGCCGACAGCAGCCTCGCGTGACGACAGCAGCGGCATGGAGCTCGTGCTGTGCGCCTGGTTCGCCTGCGTGGGCTCGACGTTCGTGTCCAGCAGGAAGCTCGCCATGTCGCCGAACTCGAGCGTCGCCTGGAGCGGCGGCGCGTGGTGGTGGTGGTGGCTCTGCGCCTGCTGCCGCATGGCCGCGCGAATCGTGCTCTCGAGCGACATGAGGATCGTGACGGCGACCGTGTCCAGCACGACCTGCAGGTGGAGGCTCACGGTGGAGCACCCGGCGTCGAGCTCGTGGTGCACGGGGAACATCACGAGGTTGCTCAGCGCCGCGACCTGCTCGACGGTGCCTACTTCGAACTGGTGTTCGAACGCGAAGCACTTCTGCACGAGCGTGCCCGGGAAGTGCTTGATCGACGCCGCGAACTGCGCGTAGGCGTCCTGGAGGCTCGGCGTGGACGGGCAGTGACAGATGCCGAGCACGCCGATCGGCCGGTTCCATGCGTGCACGTCCTCCCCGTCCACGCTCTCGACGCGCTCGGCCGTGGACACGAAGCGGAAGCGGATCGCGCCAGAGCTCTGCCACGAGAAGCTCCGGAACGGCGAGAGCTCGGCCGCGTAGCCGCCCGGCCGCGTCAGCGCGCTGATCGGCAGCGTGCGGTGCGCCTGCAGCAGCGCCACGTAGCTGGCGTAGCGCTCCTGAGAGATCGCCCCCACAGGCACGAGGTACACGAGGAACTCGCCGTTGCGCGTCCAGCGCGACGTCTGCGCGGCCGTCGCCGGTCGCGGCGCGCTCCAGGCGTTCATGCTGCTGCTGCTGCTTCAAAGTGAGATTGTCGCTTTGAGTGTGAAGTTATTGCAGGGTTGTCGGTCTCTGATTGGATGAAAGTGCTGGGTTTGAACCGATTTCATCCAATCACGTGAGCGCTTGAGGCTTTATCTATTCGCACTTAGTCGAGGTTGCGCTCGTCGCCCAAACAAAAATGCAAAGCGAAAAGCTCCAGACGACACAGTGGAAGAAGAGCGAGGAGGATGGCGACGACAGACGCGTCCGTGCGCGAGAGAGCAGGGAGGGATGGAGACGGAAAGGAGGAAGAAGAGGAGACGCTGTACGTGCCGCTGAAGGTGCGCCGCCAGCGCCAGGAGGAGAAGCTCAAGCGCCGCCGCAAGCAGCTGCAGGAGAAGATCCAGCGCGAGCGCAGCGACGACGAGGAAGACGACGACGATGAAGCGAATGAGAGCGACGGCACGCGACGCCGCAAGAAGCGCGCAGCAGCAGGCAGCAGTGGGAGTGGCGGCGATGGAGGCGACGACAATGAGCAGCGTGACGACGACGACGAGGGCCACACGTCCGCTGCGGCGGGCTTGTCGGATGAGGACGCTCGCCCCAAGGAGCGCTCGCACGTGAGTCTGATCGACCAGGCGTACGAGATGCGCAAGAAGATGGAGGAGGCGGGCGTGAACCAGGACAAGATCCAGAAGGACACGCAGGAGATCAACATGCTCAAGGAGGCGAGCTACGTGCAGAAAGTGGCGCTCGTGTCGGCGCAGGAGCGCGCCGAGGGCATCCGGTACACGCAGGTGATGCAGACGACGTGGCGGCCGCCGCGGTTCATCGCGGACATGACGCCGGACGAGTGCGACGCCGTGCGCAAGAAGTGGCACATCCTGGTTGAGGGCGAGGACATCCCGCCGCCGATTAAGTCGTTCGAGTACATGCGCTTCCCCCCGGCGATCCTCGCGGCGCTCAAGGCGAAGAACATCTTGCGGCCGACGCCGATCCAGGTGCAGGCGATCCCGTGCATTCTGGCGGGCCGCGATATCATCGGTATCGCGTTCACGGGCTCTGGCAAGACGGTGACGTTCTGCCTGCCGCTCGTCATGATCGCGCTCGAGGAGGAGAAGAAGCTGCCGCTGATCGGTCGCGAAGGGCCGTTCGGACTCATCATCGGCCCATCGCGCGAGCTCATGCGCCAGACGTTCGACGTCGTGAAGCACTTCACGAGCCACCTGCTGAACGCCGGTGCGCCGGAGATCCGCAGCCTGCTGTGCATCGGCGGCGAGGACAAGCGCGCGCAGTCGGAGCTCATTTCGCACCGCGGCGTGCACATCGTGGTCGCGACCCCGGGCCGGCTGAACGATTTCCTCAAGACCAAGCAGATGAGTCTGCGGCTGTGCAAGTACATCTGCCTGGACGAGGGTGACCGCATGCTGGATCTGGGCTTCGACGAAGAGGTGTCCACAACGTTCAACCATTTCAGCAGCCAGCGACAGACACTGCTCTTCTCCGCCACGATGCCGCAGAAGTTCCAGGACTTCGCGAAGGAGGTGCTCGTGAAGCCCATTCTCGTGAACGTCGGTCGCGCCGGTGCTGCGAACCTCGACGTGATCCAGGAGGTCGAGTACGTGAAGCAGGATGCCAAGATCGTGTACCTGCTCGAGTGTCTGCAGAAGACGAGTCCGCCCGTCGTGATCTTCTGCGAGCGCAAGGGCGATGTGGACGACATCTACGAGTACCTGATCCTAAAAGGCGTCGAAGCCGCGAGCATCCACGGCGGCAAGGATCAGGAGGAGCGAAACGAGGCGATCGATCTGTTCAAGAAAGGCAGGAAGGACGTGCTCGTGGCGACCGACGTGGCGGCGAAGGGGCTCGACTTCCCCGATATCAAGCACGTGATCAACTTTGATATGCCCGCGGAGATCGAGAACTACGTGCATCGCATCGGCCGCACAGGTCGGTGCGGCAAGACGGGCGTCGCCACGACGTTCATCAACAAGAGTGTGCCCGAGAGCGCGCTGCTGGATCTGAAGCACCTGCTCGTCGAAGCGAAGCAGACCGTGCCGCCCGTGCTGCGCGCGCTCGAGGATCCGTACATGGGACTCGCGACGGACAACAGTCTGTCGAACGCCACGGGCACGCAGGGCTGTGCGTTCTGCGGCGGTCTAGGTCACCGCATCACCGAGTGCCCGAAGGTGGACGCGCAGTCGCGCAAGATCGGCGCCGGACGACGCGACTACCTCGGTGGCAACAACGAGGGCTACGGCGGCGACAACCTCGGCTAAGCCTGCTGCTTTGTCTCTTCGTTACCAGCCGGCTGGTGCACACCCGAGGAGCTCCGTATCCCAGCAGCGCAAGGGTTCGTCAGCAGCGACTGCTTGTCTGTCCGCCCCCGCCTCACAACATTGGTATGCAGAATGGAGCACTCGATACATTTCCAGGGCTTTGGTGTGTGCTTTCGCGTTGATGTGGTTCGTGTGCGTCTGTCTATTTTGTGCCCAGGGTCGTTGGGATTTCGCACAGCGCGCCAGCACATTCTTACCATGCGCTCGGCTGCATTTAGATGCGCAGGCTGCTTTTGGCTCCAGTCTCTCTCTCTCTCTCTCTCTCTCTTTGTCTGCCTGTTTGTCTGTTTGTACCGCTGGAGAAGGCAGAGCGCCATACACAGAGAGCGCGCGTGGGCAGATGACATGGGCACCTCGTTCTCCAGGAATCTGTCGCGCCTGTGGAACCGCAACGAGCGGCGGCTGCTGCTCGTGGGGCTCGACGCCGCAGGCAAGACAACAATCCTGTACCACCTGCGGCTGGGCAAGGCTATCGCGAGCATCCCGACCGTCGGCTTCAACGTCGAGACGATCCGCTACGACCGCTACAAACTGAACATCTGGGTGCGTTTCGATGAGCTCGTGGTGGCGCTCAGAGTGCACCTATGCTGATCCTCGTGGAGCCATGCGAGACCAACAGCTAACGGCTGCATTCTGTGCGGACCTGAGCAGGATGTGGGCGGCCAGGACTCGCTCCGACCCTATTGGCGGCACCACTTCACAGGCACGCAGGTGTGGCAAGTAAAGAACCGGTGGCTGTGATCACAGACCCAGGCGGACACTGACTGGTGGCTTCGCAGGGGATCATCTTTGTCGTTGACAGCGCCGACCTCAAGCGTCTGGAGCTCGCCAAGGCGGAGCTCAACGGACTGCTGCTGGACAGCCAGCTCAAGGTACCAAGCTGCTGAGCCGCTGCCTCGATGGAGAACGAGCGAGGTGGCTGACTGACACGCTGGTGGTGGTGGTACGATGACTCTGCAGGACTCGTGCCTGCTGCTCTTCTTCAACAAGCGAGATCTGCCGGACGCGCTGACGGTCGAGCAGCTCACGACGGCCCTGGACTTCGAGGCGAGCTGCAAGCAAAGCAACCGCAGGTTCTGCGTGCAGCCGACGGTCGCGACCACGGGCGACGGTCTACACGCCGGCATCACGTGGCTCTGCGAGAACATGGGCGAGCTGTAGCCCGCTCACTTTCTTCTTCTTCTTCTCCCTTCGCCTGCTTCTCCGCCACAAACACGATCAATAGAGGTGCATGGTAGCAGCAAGTGAGTGGCAACTGACCGTGTGGTGCGGCGCGGCTTGACACTGGTGGGTGGCATGGGAGCAGGCTCGAGAGATCTATAAGGTTAACTACTGGCTTGGATTCGTTGCTGTCTTAATGGAGCTTGTCCTGAGACCAGTCACGCGCGAACGCGATGCCCTCGTACTTGTGGCCGCCGGGCAGCTCCGTTTCCTCGAGCAGCACGTTGCCCTTGATGTCGAAGACCGTGAGGAACGACGTCTGCGAGTCCTCCACGTCGATCTCCACGCTCTTGATCGCCACGATGATGTTGTCGCCCGAGCGCGGCAGGAACTTGAACGACGAGAAGCCCCGCAGCGGCGTCACTTTGCCTACGTCGCGCACCTCAATGCTACTGAAGTCCTCGCTCGCGATCACGAGCTTATTCGAGCCGCGCTGCTCGTCCAGCATGTCGTTGTACGCCTCCGTGCTCACGCGGCGCGGCAGGATGAACCACTGGCGGTGCACCTCGCTCCACTCGATCGCCTCGTGGACCACGTAGCCCGGCCAGTCGGCGCCGAGCGCCGTGCGCACGCGCGCGAAGTGGGAGGTCCAGTCCTCGTGGTGGACCTCGCCGTGCTTGTCCATGACCGCGACCCAGAGGTTGCTGTCGCCAAGCACGTTGCCGTTGTTGTCCGTGAACTCCTTCCCGACGCTGCCCATGTAGAGCTCGTCGTCCTTGACCGTCGCCCATTCGTGCTTCTGCCCCTTGCCCGCGACGCCGTCGCCCTCCATCACGATATGCTCCGGGATCGCCTGGATCGGCTTCGCGCCGCCGTCAAAGTTCTTGAGACGGTACACGATGCCCGTGCGGTCGTCGAACGAGAGCAGCTTGCCGTCGAACCACGTGAGCTCGCTCAGCTCAAAGCCGCGGCCGGCCTCGTTCATCGTGGTCGTGAACTTCGTCTTCTCGCCCCACTTGACCGAGTACTCGTCCTTCTGCAGGATCTCGTTCGTCGCGATCTTGAGCGTCGCGCGCTGCAGGTACGAGTAGTACAGCGGCTTGCTGCTGTCCTTGTCGCGCGACTTCTTGTCCAGGTCCGCGACGATCACGAGCCCGAGCGAGTCCGGACGCGCGAGCGTCGGCTCCGGCTCGCTGCGCAGGTTCTTCTTCACTGGCGCCGACGTCGGCTCCGTGAAAGGGTTCGTCGCCAGCGGGTTCGAGCTCGTCGTCGGGTCGAACGGCGGGTAGCTCTTCGCGCTGCGGTGCGACAGCAGCGACGTGGACGAGAGCGAGACGAACATGAACACGAGCAGCGCTGCCATGAACACCACCGCGCGGTTGCGCGTGAGCGTCGCGCTGAACGCCGCGGCGGCGCTCGCGGGCGGCGAGCCCATGAGTCCCACGCTGTTGCGCACGTTGCCGCCGCCGCCGCTCGGACTGGCGCCACTGCCTGGCTGGTCCGACCACATGGTTGCCTCGGCGGAGCTCGACTTGCGCTTCTTCTTCTGGGAGTCGGGGCCGCGCAGTGGCAGCATCAACGGCGCGCGTGGGCACGTGGAGAAGAGCGGGAATGAGCGCTCCGCTCGCCCCAGTCGCTCGCTCGTGCTCGTTTGTCTGCGTGGAGCGATTTGGCTCGAGGGAGAACGCTGACGGTACTGTACCTCAAAGTGGGTGTTGATTTGGGCTGATGTATGGGGTTTGAGAGGTGGCAAAGCGATCACCGGCCAATCAGACGCGCATGTCCACAAATATCAGCGAATCAGCGGCCGCTTCAGTTTTAAGAATACCCTGTGAGAGTTTATAAATCACACAATCAGACGAAACTCCCAGCTCAAAAACGCACTTTTTGCTCGTGCCGAAACAGGATCCCATCCCATTACTCTCATCAAGTAAGAAGCTGAACTGATTTGCTGGATCAACAAACGAACGGAATACCCAGCTTGCCACTACGAAAACCAGCACAATGCAGGAATCGTTCTGCTCCGCCAGCAACCAGCGCCAATTTTCCACCTCCAGTACGAACACTCGGAAACAAATCAAAACAATGGCGACGAGCAAGAACGAGGAGGTGGCGGCGCTCGAAGCGCTGCGCGACTCGTCCGCCGACCTCGTGCGCTACCTGGACGCGATGAATGACAAGCTCTCGCAGCTCAACCAGCAGAACGAGCGTGCGTCCCTTGTGTGCTGTTACAACCGCTCATTCACTGTGTTTGGCTCAGGCATGGTGCTGGCTTGCTCCTTGTGCTTTGTTGTGCTGCCCATAGTGTCGCTGCGCGTGCTGGAGAACTGGTCGAGCGTGATCGCGCTCACGAAGGCGACCGCGTCATCTACGAGCAGCAAGACGCCGAGCGAGCTCGTTAGGACGCAGCTGTCGTAGAACGCATCCAGTAGCCACCGACACAGCGTCGACGGCGCGCCACACCGACAGACAAGACCCAGCTGTGATTCGATAAGATGAGAGCGCGCTGCTGGACATCTCCTGCGCGTGATAACCGCGTGTATTTATATATGAGTATCCGTTTGCGACCAGAACGCCGTTGCTCTTGCTCGCAGAGGACAAGAGCTGCTTGACGCTATTTCGCGTCGTGATAAGACGCGTCGTGCTGAGAATAGCTGCAGGTGATGGCCGATCTGACGACTCCGAGCCAAGACAAAACCTGTGCGAGCGTGGTGGATGCAAGAGAGCTCGTGCGTGAGAGCAGTCGGCGTCCACACTTGCGCCGTCTCGCCTTGCTGCGCACTCGTTGACTCCGCTCAAGCGCTGCGTCTGGTGGCTGCTGCGCGTCGCAAGGCGGAAGGATGCGCGCGAATGGGTTCGAGACGCCGCTCTCGAAGGACCAGGTCGTCAGCTGGATCCTCCAGCCCCTGCTCATGAGCGTAAGGCTCTCGACGACTCTTGTGAGGAAATCTCGTGATGCACACTGACGTTGTTGATTGTTTTTTGCCACTGCAGAGCTTCATCGCGTTTGTGGCAAAGCTCTTGGACCGAGACAAGGTGTGTGGTGGCGTGGCATGACATCCCTTCTGCTCTGCTACTCACAAGTCCTAACCCACGTGACGCCATCGTCGTGCCATGTCCATAGTGCCTCGCAATCCTGCTGCCAAACGCCGCGCTGATCGTCATCATCCTCATGGCGTGGGCCGTGTGCGAGTCCAGAAACTCAGCTAATCCGGTGCGAAACAGCTCGCGCTGCACCTTCGCTCACTCCATGCTTCTGGCTCGCTGACATCGCTGATCTCTCGATGCACCTGGCGCTCTTCATCTGCTGTAGATCTCGTCAGTGACATCTCGCTTCCCGCCGTCCTGCATCCGCGTGCCTCCGAAGGCGACGCGCTACTGCACGATCTGCTGCAAGAACAGTCCGGGGCTGGACCACCACTGCACGTGGCTCAACACGTGCATCGGCGAGAGCAACTACGAGGCGTTCTACTGCCTCGTGGTCTCCGCGACGGTGCAGACGCTCGGACAGGCGGTAATCGGCATCCTCATGGCGACGCTCTGGTTCGGCGAGATCGAGGCGCAGCTGAGCGACGAGTGGCAGCAGCCCATGCGCGTGCTGCTCTGGGTGCACAACGCGATTTGCCTGTCGCTCGCGAACTCGTACTTCCTGCTCGCGGGCTTCCACACGTACCTGCTCTGGATCGGCTCGGGCACCTACGACTTCATCCTCGAGAACGGCAGCGACGGGCTGTGTGCGCGCATGCTCAAGTGCAACTGCCTGCGCCGCTCGAAGAAGAGCAAGCTGAGCCACGTCGTGAACGACGACAGCAGTAAGGCGAAGAAGCAGGGAGACGCTGCGAACAGCAAGCAGGTGAACGGTGGTCGTCGATCCAAGAGCCCGCCTCCCGGGTCCTCGGATGCAGCCGACGAAGCGATGCGCGCTGCAGCAGCGGCGGCAGCAGCAGCCGAGAAGAAGAAGCTGGAGATGGAGCAGTGGAAAGCCGAGTGGCTGAGCAAGTACGGCGCGGACGACGACGAGGAGGACGACAAGGCGAGCGACGGCGCGACGAGCTCGAGTGCGTCGTCAGCAGCGAGTGCGAAAGTGAGCTCTGAGGCGAGCACCGGCCCACCGAGGAGTCAGTCGAGTGCGAACAACAAAGTGAGCGCGAGGCGAACGAGCACGTACCCGGCTGAGCTGATCACCAGTAAGCCGCTGGGCGAGAGTCAAATCAACATGAGCATCAGCATCAACCAGAGCGAGGACATCTTTGACGAGGTGGACGCGAGCGGGCAGGCGGGCGACGACGCTGCTCGTGTACCAGGCGGCCCGAAGACCGATCTATAGACCCAGAAGGCTGTATCGCGTAGAGCTACAGCACACAGAGCTGCGGGAGTGGTTAATGCATGCGGCGACAGCTTTCATTCCATCTCGCTCTTGATGCATCCATCCTTTTTTTGCTATCACTCTCTACATAACCAGATCTGCGACGTGTGAACGACTCCTCACCCTGTCTAAGTCGGTCGTGGGTCAAAGCGACGCATCCATCGCATTCGAAAGGACTTTGTAGTGGGAAAGGGTAAAAACGAGCAAATCCGCGCCGCTGATTGGCGGATCCGCGAGTGTATGGCGAACTGTATGCCGCGCCGAGTGATTGGTTCTCCGACACTCGCATGGGGACGCTGATGGCGCCGACAGCGCGATGGCGCCTCTCATTACGCTGCAACGAAATAGGCGACGTCGGGTGATTCAACAGAAAAGCATACCTCTTTTACCTTAAACAAGGTGAGTCCTGTGTGAATGAATGAAGGATCGAGCGGCATGGCAACGTGACTGGCAGGCTGGCTGGCTGGTAGTGTGGTAGCGCGGCGGCGATGCTGTGCGGAATGCGATTGCGTGGCGGGGGCGAACAGGATGCAGCCGAGGCTCTCAGGCAGCGGTGCAGATTCGAGCGGCGAGCTGCTCCGACAGTAGCGTACAGCATGCGGTTGATCGTGGCTCCTGCATCAATCGGTGCGAAGTGGCGAGCGAGCAACCCGATGCGGAGGCGATGGTGTCCAGGACGAGGAGAGCAGCGCATCAGCTCTTGGAGCGCCGTCCGTTCAGCACCCACCGCAGCTCCATTCAGCACCGAGAGCAACAGTCACCATCACTGCCGGATGCGCCATTCGCCAGTCAGCCAGTCTAGCCGAATGCCACGCCGAATGCGTACCACCACCACCCGAGCGCTCGTGTGAGCATGAGCATCGACTGACCCATGGCTATTGTTTTCTTTGCGCTGTCTGCAGATGCGTCACGTTGCTGCTTTCCTTTTGCTTGTGTTGGGCGGAAACACGTCCCCTTCGGCCGCTGACGTCGAGAAGGTCATCGCGTCGTTCGGCGGCGAGGCCGACTCGGCCAAGATCGAACTCCTGCTGAAGGAGCTCGAGGGCAAGGACATCGACGAAGTGATCGCCGCCGGCAAGGCCAAGCTCGCGACCGTCTCGGTTGGCGGCGGCTCGTCTGGCGCTGCCACCGCTTCGGCTGGTGCCGCCGCTGCCGCGCCAGTGGAGGAGAAGGAAGAAGAAGAGGAGGCCGACCTCGGCGGTGCCGCCATGGACATGTTCGGCGGTGGTGCCGATTACTAGGCAGCTCCGATACCAGCAGGCAGCCATTGGTGTCTAGCGAGTAATCGAACCTAATCGAGACCCGCGCATGCCGATTCGTCGTGTGACGCTATTCCAAGCAAACCCAAATCCGATCGTTGCGTGCCTTTCTGTGTATCTTGTTGGAATCTGGGAATGGCTACCTAAAGGCTAATGAGAGGCAAACGCGAGCCCGACTGCTTGCGTTAGCCCAAGAACTTGGTGCCCACGCGGCGACAGACACCCGCCCAGCCCACGGCCGAGATCGCGCCGAACGGGAAGCCTGGGAACGACAGCAGGCGCTCGAACGGCATCATGTAGCCCTGCGGCAGCACCGCGAGCGGCTCGTTCCAGTACAGGAACGTCAGCAGCGCCATCACCGCGGGCTGAGGAGGTACGATTGAATGGCGCACGCACACTCACAGTCAGACAAGGCGTCGTGATGGTGAACAAACACTCGTACAGACGGCATGTGCTGGTGCGAGACGTACCGTTCGCACTTGGTTGACGCGCTTCTGGAGATTGGACGGCGCCGCTTTCTGCATGCGCTCCACTGCTCATTCAAACACATATCAGTAACCACAGCACACTCACGCAAGCAACTACACAGCGACTCGCTCGACGCACCTGCGAGCTCCTGCATCTGTTTCTTCACGGTGTTCATCTTGCGGATCGCCTTGGACTGCTCCACGAACGTCTCGACCGAGTTGAGGCGGTTGACGATCGCCACCTGCGTATTGTACTGCTTGAGCAGCGCCGCCTCCTCCTGCGATAGCTGCGTACCGCGCGTGTTGAGGACGTGCATCGCGACGTCCAGCGCCAGCATCAGCAGCGCGATGGCCACGAGGTCGTAGCAGCGCAGCGCCTCGATCTCCAGCAGCAGCATCTCGCTTTTCTTGATCCCCCTCTGTGTTTGTTTGTGAGGCTTTTTGCGAGAGCGTTTGGGACGAAAATGCCTTCGTACTTAGTGAGGATGCATACAAACCCCAGGCTCATGAATCGCACTTTGGGGAGCACGCACGCTACGTGATCGCGTATTCCCCAACAGTAGCAGCAAATCGCCGTCACACCAAGAGGCGGCAACAAGGCAAGAGCGACCAAGAGCTGCTCGCGCGAGAAGAAGAGCGGCAGGCAAGCATGGCGCAGGACATGCGCGCGCTGCGCAGCTTCGTGACGGCCAAGGACGGCTTCGAGTACGAGAACCTGCCGGAGGGCATGGTCTGCCTGCACATCACGCACAGCAACCTGCAGATGCAGATGGTGGACATCCGCCTCGACCTGCACGCGACGATCGCCGAGGTGCGCCACAAGGTGTACCGCCACTCGGGCACCAAGCCGGACGCCATGGAGCTGTATGTCATGGGCCCCGACGGCTCGGCGCTCGCGATGCTCGACGATGACCGCAAGATGCTCGGCTACTACAGCGTGCGCAACGGGATGCGGCTGCACGTCGTGGACAAAGATCCGTTCTCGCTCTCGAAAGGCGGCGGGCTCGAGGACGTCTCGCTCATCAAGAAGTACGAGATCTCCGAGTCGGACTACGACAAGCGTACGTTCGCATGAGCTGTTGCTCTATCTCTTTTTACGTGCTGCGTCCAGGCGGCTAACTTATCGAGGATCGCAATCACACATGGATGGATGGAAACACAGGCGAGAAGACGGTGCGCGCGTACAAGAAGGATCAGCTCGCGAAGGATCCGAACTGGAAGCCGAAGAAGATGATGAACGTCACTCGGCCTGCTGCGGACCCCGCGAACGCGCCAGGGCCAGAGAGCGTGCAGGACATGAAGGTCGGCGACCGGTGTGAGGTGCAGCCTGGCGGTCGACGCGGACAGGTGGCGTACCTGGGCGAAGTGCCGGAGATTGCGGCAGGCTATTGGGTCGGCGTCCAGTTCGACGAGCCGCTGGGTAAAGGCAACGGCTCGGTCAAAGGCACGCAGTACTTTGAGTGCGAGCCCAAGTACGGCGGCTTCATCCGTCCACAGAACGTCGCGGTGGGCGACTTCCCCGTCGAGGATCCGTTCGCAGACGACGACTCGGACGACGAGCTGTAGGCTGCGATCCTTTCAGCCTTTCGCGTCATCCGTCCGTGCATGCACCGCACACTCTCTCACATGCGCTAGAGGAAAAGAGTCGCAACACAGATCTAAATTACTTCTCTTTGCTTTTTTATTGTTGCTTGCTGGTTGCTTCTGCGGTTGGCGTTACCATCTATCTCGTTCTTTCTCGCTCGCCCGATGCATATCCGCCAGCGCTCGTCTTCGTCGTCGTCCATAGCGCGGAGCATTTGGAAACGCGCGAGAGAGAACAAATGCGGCGCCACACAACAGACACGCACCAGGCAGACTCCCTCTCTCCCTCCCTCCCTCACTCGCGAGCGCGGCGGCGGCGGCTTAGATCTCGGCCTTGCGCGTGATCTCGTCGACGTTCCAGCGCTTGCGCTTGCTGAGTGGACGCGTGGGCGAGAGGCGCACGAAGTCGCCGAGGTTGCACGCGTCCTCCTCGTCGTGCGCCATGAACTTCTTGGTCTTCTTGTAGTACTTGCCGTACTTTGGGTCCTTCACGATGCGCGCGACCTCGACGAGCACGGACTTCTGCATCTTGTTCGACACGATCTTCCCGAACAGCGGCTTCATTGCGGATGCAGGTGATATGAGATGGATGGACGCTCGCTTGCTCGCTCGCTCGTCACGCAGCTCACGCTCTTCTTCGTCGGCGTCGGCGTCGGCGCTCAAAGCTCTTTGGGCAAAATGCGGATTGAGTGGTCCGGCATTTTTCAGCAAAGTTTGCAAAAAGGATTCCAGCTTTCACAGTGATCTGGCAAAATAGATTCCGCCTCCGCTCTGTCGCATTAAATGAGCACTCTAGAATCTATCGAATCGTACACCTGATGCTATCGCATTGTAGAGGCAAGTCAAAGCTCTATATCCCAGCCTCTGATATGTTGTTCCATCGTTATTCTTATATTTTGTGTGTCAGATTGCCACCCTACCAACACTCGCCAAAGCTCATAAGCGAAGCAACGAAGCAACGATCTGCCAACGACAACGCACCAGCAGAGCCAGGATGCAGGTGTTCATGCCGTACGTGTACTCGCCGAGCGCGGAGGCGTCGTACGTGAAGGTGGTGACGCCGCTGGGCGAGCTGCACGTCGAGAAGGACGCGGCGTGGAAGGCGATCGTGAGCATCTCGGTGCTGCTCGCGACCCTCTTTCTCTACAAGCTCTGCTTCGCGTCGTCGTCTAGCAAGAAGAAGGCGAAGAAGAAGAGCAAGCAGCCGACGCTCCAGAAGAGCGGCGACGTGCGCAGCGGACAGCAGAAACCAGAAGCGGAAGAGAGCAGCGACGAAGAAGAGAGCAGCGACGACGACGACGACGATGGCGGTCGCTCGGCGCTGGACGAGAGCATCCTGAAGAAGGGCGAGCACAGCTACTACTACGCGCACCAGCGCCGTGTCGTGAAGGACGCCAAGGACGAGAACGAGATCAAGAAGACGATGGTCTCGACCTACGGCTGGGTGGACAATAAGAGCACCGTGAGGTGAGCGAGCGTGTGTGCTGTAGAGCTCTCTCTGTGGACTGCGACTGAGCTGTGCTGACTGTGTTTTGCAGCATCTACTTGCGCGATGACGCCATCGTCGGCATGAAGGACGAGCAGCTCATCCTGGTGCGTGCTCTTGTGCATACAAAGCCTCACTCTTGCTAATGCATGGTGTCCTCACTCAATTTCTCTCTCTCTCTTGTGTATTGGCGTTATCTATCGGCAGAACTGGACCAAGACGTCGCTGTCGCTCGACCTGCTGACGGCGGCCAAGCGCGACCAAGCCAAGAGCCTCGTGATCCCCACTTTGTACAGCGGCATCAAGCACGTGGCGTGGAAGGTGAAGAAGAACCAGCTCACGCTCACGCTCACGAAGGAGAAGCTCATGCCGTGGAAGTCGCTCAACGGCGCCGCGAAGAACCTCGAGGACCACATCGAGTACGACGAGAGTCTCTACGACTGATAACCAGGCATGTGGAGCTCTTCACTGCGGCGCCACTGCGAACGAGGAGCCCAGCCAAATAGACGACGAGTGGTCAACCAACATGGAAGTGCCGAACACAAACGCAGTGAAGACGAAACTCTTGGAACGTGGTGCTGTTTTGCTTTGCAATTACAGGAGTGGTCGAAGGTGAGGTGAGGTGAAGCGAGGAGGCGTGAGATCGCGCTGGCGTGTCGACTCTGCTATCACTCTGGCACCCAGAGCTTGAGGTGGCTCGTGTCGTACGTGGCCGTGAGGATGCTCTTGGCGCCGGCGAAGGCGACGCCCACGAGCAGGTCGTTGGGCACGCAGTGCGAGCTCACGAGGCGCACGCGGCCGCTCGCCTTGGTGCTCGAGAGCTCCCAGACGTTCAGGAACGTGTCTTCGCTCACGGACACGACGTGGTTCTCCAGCACGTCGAGCGCCGTGACTGCGCGCGTGTGAGCCGCCACCTCGGCGTGCAGCTGGAAGGACGGCTCCTTCTTGTATATCCGCAGTCCGCCCGAGAGGAAGCCGCAGACGAGCCAGTGCTCGAGCGCGAAGCACATGCTCGTGACGGACTCGCTGCTCTCGACGCGGTGCAGCACCTCGAAGTTCTCGTCCGGGTTGTGCACGAGGATGAGCCCGCCGTCGTCGCTGCTCGCGACCAGCGCGCCGTTGCGCGAGCTCTCGACGCACGAGATCGCCTCTGAGTGCTCGCTCAGCGTCTCGAGCAGGTCGAATTCCTGCGGCGACGTGGCTTTCGACGATTTCTCTTTCCCGAGCACCAGTAGCTTGCCGACCGACGAGCCTGTCGAATGCGTATAATGAGGGGAGACGGTGTATTAGACTCCATACTGCTGGAGAGATGTGAAAGCGGGATGGCTCTTGGTAGATCGTTCGTACCGACGATGATGCTCGGCTGGCTCGAGTTGATCGCCGCGACGCCCCGGCAGAAGACCGCCACGCCTGCAGGTGTGCAGAGAGGATGAGCAGGCAGCGATACTGGCTATGGTGGCTGTTTGTAGCCGCGCACCTTCTTCAGGCGCGTCAAGTGCGTCCTTCAGTGCGAGTTCGTAGAGACTCGTCTCGCCCTTGGCGTCGAAGATCTGCGCGTGAAGCAAGACATAGGCAGGCAAATGGAGTGGCAGCGTGGCAATGTGAGACCACACTCCCTCCATAACCTGTTCGTTCCATCCATCGACGCCGCGAGAAGACGTACCTGGACGCCGTTGTCCGACGCGACGACGATGAAGACGCTCTCCTGCAGCGTGCAGAGCCGCACTTGGTGGATGAACGATTTCTCGGTGATCGGCAGCTTGCTCGTGACGCACGGCGTCTGCGCCACGTTCACGACGACCACGTCGTCCACATGCGCGTACACCTGCGCGCACACAAGATGCAAGACACAGCACATATCGATCATTCACACAGCACAGATAAGACGAATAGAGACAGAGAAAGAGATATGCTGTGCGCACCACGGTGTCGCCCGCCTTGGAGAGGTTGTTGCAGACATAGGAGATGGAGAAGTTGGTCGTGAGCAGCTCCGGGTCTGTGAACCACGACTGCGCCATGCTGTCTGTCTGGTGTCGAGGATGTCTCGTTGTCTGCTGCTTCGAGGAGCAGTACGAGGCGCAGCGGTGGTTTTGTGCGGCGTGGCGTGCTGGACGACGAGCGGAGCGGAGCGCGAGGCTGCGACCTTTCGCGTCCCTGCGAGCTAACGGTTGATTCTTCCTGATGTTTCAAACACACAAAGCTCACCTTTCATTCCTGTGATTGTGACTTTCGTGTGTCGAACGACGTGCCATGATGCTCAGCAAGGTCACACTCATCCGCGTAGAGACTCGAACGGATAGTGTGTTTGCTAGCCATGCGTCTCAGCTCGTACCCACCGCCAGTGGTCGCCATTTCGACGCTCAAGCGCTTCGAAGGCGAGCTGCAGATCCAGTCCGGATCGCGTCCGCGAGGCGAGAACGAAAACGAGATCCTCCGAGACTTCTTCAGGGATAGCATCTCCACAGTCAACAGCGACGCCCGTTAGCGCAACCGAGAGTCACCGAACGTACGCGAGAGTGACATCGCGCCTGGCGCGTTGCGGCTACATCGTTGCGGCTGAAGCGATGTTGCTCTCGGCGCCGATCTTCGGGCGAAAATGCAGCAATCAATTTCCAGCTGCGAAAGCTCAGCGCTGACAAATCGATGCAAATAACCCCGTTGGCTGTCGTTTTCTGTCCAGAAGCGCGATGCATTTACTCATACAGCCAGCTCTCTTTACAAGAACAAGTCGATTTTGAACAGACGAGTGCAGCGCACCTCTCGCCTAATGGGTTGCGGATCCGATTGCAGAAAGCGCGCGAGATTCGCGATGAGATTCGTCTCAGGCGTCGGACTGCACCTTTGTATGATCGTCTGCGCGAGTGAATCCACTTCCGCCTCAGGCGTCAGTCAGCGCAGTGGGACTGTCAAAGGGAACGCAAAAAACTCTTGAGAAGGAGCCGAAAGCAAGAAGACCTTTACGCTCCAAAGCCGAGCCCCAATCTTTGGCCAAACGGGTGTGAGGATGAAGCGCAAGCGCATTCTGGCTGACGAAACAGAACGCTCCCGCCCATATGCTGCCCTGTGCGCAAGTGATGCGTGTGATGATCTCAACCGGCGTCTCTCGAGAGTCGATTGCTCACGTTGACGTGTTCGAGAGAGCAGGGACGAGGGAGCGTGCTTACTCGCTCGGCGTAAACGCGTACAGAGATTTGATCACAAACACGCTTTGCGGTGGCCGAGCTGTTCACATGGTACGTATGTTTGCCGCCGCCAGGCGAGGTGCCTGTGCTCAGTCAGGGTCGGTCACGAATCGTGTTCAACGCCAGCCTCGACTGGGCGAGATGAAGCTGATCACAGCAGCAGCAGCTGACGCCATTTGCAAGAAACACGATCCCGCGAGACCTCCTCTTTGGTTGTGTTTTGCTGCTGCGTCAACACACAAATGCTGCCCATGTGTCTGCACATTCGCATGTACCTGCGCTGCTGCCACTCGGTTTATGCGGTGTAGACGGACGGAGATTCGCAACTTGAGATCTTGGCTCAAGACTGTGGTTGCCAAAGCCAACTCCATGAGCTCGGAGCGCGCGCGGACCAACCAACATGGCTGCGCTCCGGGAGATCGAGCGCGCTAATCGATCGAATCTTGAGCATGCTGTACCAGCCAGTCGCGTTTGTGTGGTCTTCAGTTTTGTGTGCCTATGTATCCAGCAGAGTCCCAGGCGAGCGAGTCATTTCTGTCCCTGCTCTTGCAGGCATCGAGAGGGAACGCGCCATTCATTTTCGCCAATGTGAAGGACGGCGGTGGTGTGATCAATGGCGTCACGATCGCCCGCGCTCGCCTCCGAAGCCGGCGTCTGCTGTGCGCATCAGACCGATGGTGGTCGTCGTGTGCGCCAAATCCACATTTCTTCTTTTCATGCGCGCCTCGACCAGCCGCTGAGGCTTTGGTTGGTGTGCAAACAGGTGTGCAAACAGGAGTGCGCCTGGAAGTGCGATTGCAATTCCCACAATGCGCTTCTCCGCAATTTCCAAACGCCGCGTCCATCTGCTCGCTCCATTTCGCGTCATTTCGCGTAATTTACCGACAGCACCGCCTCGACATTGAAGGCAACGGGATTCCGGCCACTTGCTTCCAGTATGCCGGCGGATCTTTTTCGCGGCCGTCGCGCGTTAGCTTCGCGCCAACCACCGACTCAGATCTGAAACTTACCGCTTTTCCTTCCCGAAGCAAACCAGGTTCTTTTCGCACAGCCGAAACCCGAAAGCCCAGCCACGCGAATCGCGGCGAATCTCCAGCAGCGCACTCGCCAAAATCCCGCGAACCCACGCGACCTCCCGCCCTCTTGCCGCCGCTCGACCACGCGCGCCAGCTTGTCGTTATCTCTCTCTGTTGCGCCTGCTGTCTGCTCTCTCGCGTGCATCGCGACGCACCGCGGCATTCGAGCGAGCCTCCTCCCAGCCACCTATCCCGCCCAGCCTCAGCAGCTGCGCCGCGTCATCTGAGCCTTGCGTGTCCTGCGGAAAAGAACGCTCGACTCGACTCTGTCTGTGCATGTCAAAGGAGCGCTATCGTCCTCTTGCCAGTTGCAAGAACCTGGCGGAAGTGCCTCGACCCTGAGACGACGACGACGACGGAGCTGAATGAACGCGCTGGCCACTTCAGCAGCAACGACAGCGACAGCGGCGGCGATAACCCAGCTCGCCCCCGCTATTGAGCCCGCGAACCTACCGATCACCACGAACTACGGAACCTACATGAGCAAGCAGGCCGGCGCCAGCAGCAGTGCTGGAGGCGCCGACGGCACTGCGCTATCGATTGCGATCGTCACTGCCAGTGACGCAGCAGCAGCAGTAGCAGCAGCAGCGACGGCGCAGGACGACGACGAGCAGAAGCGCAGCAGAAGCGGCAGCAGCAGCGTGGGTCTGCTGAAGAAGACCATGTCGACGGACTCGATGCTGGACGACAGCAAATCGACCGCCGGCCAGAGCAGCAGCGGCGGCGGCACGCCGAGTGCCAAGC
The DNA here is from genome assembly GCA_023335995.1 of Globisporangium nagaii. NCBI lineage: Eukaryota > Oomycota > Peronosporomycetes > Pythiales > Pythiaceae > Globisporangium > Globisporangium nagaii. Next base: position 49,959 of record JAADWH010000040.1, read on the forward strand.
AGCGCAAGTACGAGCGCAAGACGAAGCGGTTCATCTGGCCCGACGAGCTGCATCGGCTCTTCGTCGCCGCCATCTTTGACGGTGCGTCCGCTGTCTGCCTCTTATCTATCATTCACTGCTTGTGTAGGCTATGCTGTGCGCTCGCTATGGGGTGACCGGACTGGACTGACCTTAACTTCTGGTGGTGGTCTTGCCAAATGCAGTTGGTTTGAAGAATGCATCGCCGAAAGCGCTTCTCGGGGTAAGTCTGCAGCAGCAGCGCGTGATGGATTCGATTGCTCACCTGTCATACCACCATTGACACTGACATCCCGCTCTCTCTGGACCATTCGTTCGTTCAATGGTGTTCTCTTCTCTCTTCTTCTCTTAGTTCATGGGCACTGCTGGCCCGGACGCTGGGCTCACGACTGAACACCTCAAGAGCCATCTGCAGAAGTACCGCCTGAACTACGACCGCTCGCGCGCCGAGTTCCTCGAGTTCTACGACCACAGCGCCAAGAAGAACCTCAAGCGCCGCCGCAAGAACGGCAACAAGCCCGGCGAGCACAACACGATGTTCGTCTTCCCGATCTCGCACAAGAAGCAGAAGGCTGTGAATGGCGCCGGCGGCGACAGCGACGACGACGACGAAAGCGACGACGACGATGACCAAGAGCACGGCGTCGAGGACACGTCGATGAGCGACTCGACTCTGGAGCACACGACGCCGCGCGGCAGCGGCGCTGGGTCGTCCATGCTGGAGCGCGCCGGCAGCTTCACGAGCATGATGCAGGACCCGAAAGACACTGTCGCGGCTGCAGTGTACGCGCACCGGAGCCAGCAGCAGCAGCTTCAGAACCAGATGATGCACGAGCGCGCGAGCTACGGCAGCAGCAGCCAGAGCAACCAGAGCACTGGCGCTGTGGGAGTCACACCGACGCAGGCGATGCAGGCGGCGTACGTCGCTAGCCAGCGGAAAGCGAGTATGTCTGGCGGCAGCAGCAACAGCAGTCTGCAGGCGATGAACAACCGCGCGATGGCTGCGGCTGCTGCTGCGGCGGCGTTTCGGTACCCGCTCGGTCTCCAAATGGGCGGCGCTGGTGCTGGTGTGAACGGTTCGGGCAACGCTGCTGGCGCGGGACAGCTTGGCGAGCTGAGCGACCCGCAGTGGAACATCTTGTCGTCGCTCATGTCGCCGCACATCTCGGGCGGCAATGGCGGCGTGCTGCCTACCACGAGCGAGGGCATGAGCGGCGGCGAGCAGTTCCAGCTGCACGACGAGCCGAACGATCTGCAGCTGCAGATGCACTTGGCGATGCAGGCGCAGATGAATCTGCATCGGCAGATGCTCACGCGCAAGGTCGAGGTCTCGCAGCACCTCATCAACAACCAGCGCGACGGGAACAGCAATAGCAGCAGCAGTGGAGGCAACAGCAACTATGGCATGGGCTGGGGAGGAAACCCGACTGCCGCTCAACAGCACCATCAGCAGCAGCAGCAGCAGCAACGCCAACAGCAGCAGCAGCAGCAGCAGCAGCAGCAGTTCTTCCAGCAAGACCAGCAGCAACAACATCAGCAACGGGCTGCTGCTGCCGCCGCCGCCGCCGCCGCGCGTCAAGTGCTCGCGAACTCGTCGCACCATCCGCAGATGCAGATGAACCTCGCTGCGAGCGCCGGGATCAGCCAGACGCCTCGACCGTCGCTGGCTCCTCGGACAAGCAGCACCATGGCTGGGACGAGCTCGGCAATGCCGACGTCGTCGTCCATGGGGATGGGCAACACGTACGCCGCTGGTGGACAGCGCGGAGCGAGCGTTGGGCAGTCGATCCAGTCCGTGGACGTGGTGAACGCACTCCTAATCGACAGCAGCGGCGGGGACGGGACGCTCGGAGCGAACCTCGGCTTTGACAAGAGTGCCGGCGCTGGTGGTGGTGGGCAGCCTGCCGCGGATGACGACTCGCTCGACCTCTACCGCTGGGACCGCATCGACCTGAACGTCGAGCTGGACGACGACGACCTCTTCGGCTTCCTCAAGTCGTAAGCGAGCTGCGAGCCGGGAATCGCGTGGGTGTTGTGTGGCTGTGTGGTGGCTGGACTTGCGTTCCTCGTATCATCCGCCAAGAGATGCGGTATTTATTCCAGTGATGAAGGTGTACAGAAGAGAAGAGAGAGAGGAGAAGATGAGGAGACGTCGCGTTGTGTGTATAAAACATGGAGAGAGAGAGTGAGAGAGCAGAAGCGCTGCGATGCGATCGTCCTCCCCCCTGTGCCCCCTGTCCTGATCCAAGGACTGGCAGCCAGGAGCTCCACACCACACACGCACGCACGCACGCACACAAGAGAGACGACGAGAGAGAGACGCCGGCGCCGAGTACCGACAGGAAGTACCGGCGTTCTGGGAGAGAAGGAGAAGAAGCAGCAAATGTCAATGTGAGCATGAATATTCTGTGATGAAACAAATCCTCTCGTCTTGTCCATTTCGCTGCAGGGTGAAGAGATTCCTCGTGGCTGCGAATCCGGAGAGATTCGTGGCTGCAGCTTTTTGTAAAGTCATGCAACGAGCCCTCGTCGTCATTGCCCCAGCCTCGTCATGCTCGCACGAACACGAGCTTGTGAGCACTTCGCGAGCTGGTCGACGAAATTGAGCTCTTCCATGAGAAGCTTGCCTCCAAGTATCCGATTTCTATTGGCTGAAAGAGCGCTCGTATTATGATAGTTTATACACCGTTTTCGACGATCAGCGTCCAATTCGACCCAAAAAAGCAGCAGCACTTCGACGAGCATGACGAGGCACGCGTTCGCGCGCAACGCCGTGCTGGTGTTCAGCTGGGCGACAGTGCTCAAGGAGCACGCCTTCGATGTGATCTACGGCATGGGTCAGTCCATGGAGCCCGTCATCCCCGACGGCTCCGTCATCGTCGTCGAGAAGCTCTCGCGGCGCTGGCGGGGCTTCGAGCGCGGCGACGTCGTGCTGCTGCGCTCGCCCACGCGCAGCAACGGCGCCACGATCTGCAAGCGCATCCTCGCGCTGGTGTGTCTGTTGTGCCATAGCATAGCTCTGCTCTGCTCTGCTAGTGTGTCTGTGTGTGCGGCTGTCGTGGTATGCTGATCACGCGCATTGCTTTGTGCTCTGCCGTTGCTGCTGGTGGCAGGAAGGAGACGTGGTGCAGCTCCAGCCGCGGTTCGACCAGAGCCGCCAGGAGACGATCACCGTGCCGAAGGGCCACGTGTGGGTCGAAGGCGACAACCCGACGCTGTCGGTGGACTCGCGGCACATCGGCGCCATCCCTGCCGCGCTTCTGCTGGGACGCGCGCGAGCGATTGTGAGTTCAGACAGCCAGACCGAGCAATGCACTGAGTTGCTGCACCATCGCGTGCGTTGTGTCGAGAGTTTAACGAACTGACCATGTACGTCTGTATCTGTCTATCGCCGACAGGCGTGGCCGTTCGATCGCGCGTCGGTGATTCAATAGAGTTCGAGGCGCTTTGCGTGCATGACACGGAGCTGCTCGATACATAACACACAGCAGCAGCACATGTGCAATAGATGTCTCCCGAATGCAAGCAGCTTCCATTCTCGGTGTGAAGAAGAGCTTCTCGGCTGTAGAGGCGCTCCATGAAGCAACCGATACCAAAGCCATAAACACACGCACGCACGCTCGGAGCACTGGATCATAATAATTAGTCTATCGTCATCGCGTGAATATGTCTAGGAGCGTGCCCGTCTGCCTATTCTCCGCGCTGTGCTCCTCGTCGACGCGCCATCTCTCTCTCTCTCTCTCTCTCTCTCACGCCGGGTCCGCGCGCTTCTCGCCGCAGTTGGAGCAGAACTTGGCGCTCGGCGGCTGGAACGCAGTGGCGCAGTGCGAGCAAATCGCGATCTGGATCGCACGCGGCGCCACGTACCTTGCCGTGCTCGCCTGCCGCTTCGCCTCCTGTTCGTGCAGCTTGGCTCTGTAGACCGAGTGGTAGTAGTCCATGCGCTCGAGCTCCTCGCGCGCGTCTGCCAGCAGACTGCGGATGCGCGCCGGGTCCTGCACGCCGGCATCGTGGCGGAACTTCAGCTTCACGTACGCCTTCATCATCTCGCGCTGATCCCACGCCGGACATCTGCGCGCCGAGCGCAGGCACTGCGCGTAGAGCCCCAGCACCTGCCGCTTCAGACCGAGCGCGCCAGCTCGAGTCGCCATGGCTCTCGCTGCTGTTGTTGGCTCTCGAATGTGAAGCGAACGCTGGGATTGATTTGCTCAAAAGTGATTCACTCGTTTCGAGCCGAAAAGGATCGGAAATGTGATCCATTCGCAAATCAATCCACTCGCCTCGAACAACAACGCTTTTGTCTCTCAGCGCTACTAACAAAGCGACGGCTGTGCATGCTTCTGTTGAATACCAGTGTACTTTTCAGTCATGTCATTAGCCGCGAATCTATTTCGCAGCAAAAATAGCCGGAGTGCAGACTAGTATACCGATGCGATATCTGCTTTACGCCACAACCGATTCCAAAACGACTACTACCGGTATCCAGCGTTTCGACGGCCAACAGAGCCTCCCTCCTCGCTCGCTCGCCCGCCCGCTCAATCGATCGATCGATCGAGCAGACCACCAGAGCAGAGCAGCGCAGCGCGACGAGCAGCACGCAAAGATGTCGTCGGGATTCGGATTCAAGGGCCGTGAGGGCCGATGCTACCGCTTCTGGAAGGACGTCGAGGAGTGCAGCGTGCGTCTCTTCTCTTCTCTTCTCTTCTGTGTGCGTATGCGTTGTGTATGCTCACGCTCTCTCTCTCGACCAATGCTCCTCCTGTCCTTGTCGTGTGGAAACAGAAAAACACCGAGTTCTCCGGCCAGTGCGGCAAGCAAGTGGAAGACTACTTGGAGTGCTTACATCACAAGAAGGAGGTACGCCAGTCACTCGCTTTCTCTGCTTGACGCGACTGTATGGCGCAGACGTGCTGACGCTTGACTGTGTGTGGTGGAACGAACGAACGAACGAATGTGCGCAGCTCACCCGCATGAACGCGGTCGTGGTGCAGAAGGAGAAGCAGGAGGCTGCGGCGCACCGCGGTGGCGGCGCTGCTGACGAGGACCACGGGCACTAATTTAGACTCCTCGCCAGTCTTGCGCAGCACGCACAAGCGCAGCACGCACAAGAGCAGCACCGCGCCGCAGATCGCACCGGCGCAAGACAGCAGAGGAGCAAGCAGACGGTGGCGCGTGCGCATCCACTGGCGCACCACCAGAACTGCGACGAGTGCTGGTTTGCGCCACGCCAAATGGAAGACAAGAGAAGACGACGAAGAAGAAGAGCAAGACAAACAAACAGACAGACAGACAAGAAGACAACGACGCCCCGATTCTCTTTTGAGTGCGTGCATGAGCGTGGAATTCAAAGAAGAGATTTGAAGGATCTGGAGAGCGTGCGAGTATGGATATGGCGAGCATGAGTGCGTGTTGCGCGCGGCATTCCTTTTATCTCAGGCGATTGCCAGCGCTGCAGCACGCGTGGCGCCAGGCAGGCGAGGACAGCAGTGCCAGCAGTCTAGCCGCGAGCAGCGAAGAGCGAGCGAGCTCGAGGCGGCATCCGAGGCGCATGCGTGCGGATACAAACAACAAGGTGCGTGTCTCTCTTGCAGAGTGGGATGCCACTCAGTTCCTTCCATTTCGATAGGACTCCAGCATGAGAGAGCAAGCGCGCGGAGGAGACACTCAAGTCCATGCAGAGCAGAGGCGCACGGGCGAGTGCGGCGCTTGGTTTGGATTCGAGCAAGCGAAGCAAGAGCTCACATCGATGACTCCAAGTGCAGAGCCGTCAAGGAGCCGCTCTCGATTTGAGGAGATTTCCTTCTCAGTGGAGCTAAACAGGGATAGAAAACTCGACCAAAATGAAAATGTTCCCGCCCATTACGGGAGGAACCATTTAATCCACACGTTGAAGCCCATTTTCCTACAAATCTCAACTGTAGTGTCCAAGCGACGTGCCCAGCAATTAATCCGATCCTTTTGGCTGCACCAGGTTACGATCCTCTCCACATTTCGCTGTCGTTTTGCCTCTTTCTGAAAAGAAAGAAGCGCTCAAAAAGCAAAACGAGCAGCACAAAGCGACTGGCGACTGGCGGCGACGGGCGACGGGCGACGGACGGCGGACGGCGGTCGAGCGAACGAATACGAGGGCGTCCAGTTGCAGACGCGACGACTGCGCAGCAAGGCATAGCATTGCAGAGCAACACGGGACACAGGTGAGCGACTGGGGAGCAGACAGCTGCGAGGAAAGTGGCACACGACACAGCGCGACCGTGGAAGATCTGCACTTCGCACTTCGCACTTGCTTCGTATAAATACCGGCGAATCGGGCGTGGTGTGCGTGCGTGCACCAGCCAGCAGCAGCAGCAGTAACAAATAGCAGCAGCAGCTACGCACTGGCTGCTCACTTCTCTTGCAGAGCCGACTGGTCAACCGACGCCACCTGGTTCAGGAGAGAGCGCTCCTCACACATGGACAGGTACGAGGAGATCAAGTGCATCGGCCGCGGCAGCTACGGCAGCGCGCACTTGGTGATCCTGCGCGGCACGAGCGAGAAGTACGTGGTGAAGAAGATCCCGACGGAGCTGCTCACGGAGAAGGAGAAGGCGCAGTCGTTCCGCGAGGTGGAGCTGCTCGCGAAGCTCAAGCACCCGAACGTCGTGGAGTACCGCGAGAACTTTGTGCAGGACAATGTGATCCACATCGTGATGGCGTACTGCGACGGCGGGGATCTGGCCGAGAAGATCCGCGAGCGCGTGAACGTGCTGGAGAAGATCTCTGGCGACAGCGACAGCGAGAGTCGGAAGCGCGCGTACTTCGACATTGGGCAGATCCTCGACTGGTTCGTGCAGATGGCGATGGCGATCAAGTACCTGCACCAGCAGCGCATCCTGCACCGCGACCTGAAGACGAGCAACATCTTCCTCACGACGGAGAACGTGATCAAGCTGGGCGACTTCGGCATCGCCAAGACGCTCGACTCGACGCTCGACCAGGCAAAGACTGTCGTGGGCACGCCGTACTACATGAGTCCCGAGGTGTGCGAGAACAAGCCGTACTCGTACTCGAGCGACGTCTGGTCCCTCGGATGTGTCTTGTACGAGATGTGCGCGCTCAAGCACGCGTTCGATGCGCCGAACATCATCAGCCTCATCTTCACCATCGTGCGCAAAGAGGTAAGGCAAGCGAGCGAGCTGGTGTGGTGCTTTCTGTGAATGCGATTGACAAATGCGATTGTGCTGATTTATGCAAACCCGTCTGTTATGACGCTGGCAGTGCGCGCCACTCCCGAGCCACTTCGACAGCGAGATCTCGGATCTGCTGCGTAAACTGCTGGACAAGTCGCCTGAGAAGCGACCGTCGATGGATCAGATCTTCACGATCCCGTACATCCGCAACCACATGCACGGACTCGTGGCGTCTGGCGGGTCGCTGCGAGTGAACTCGATGGCGCGGCGGCCGCTCGGCGGAGCGCCGAAGCGTCGCGTGCACGCGAAGAACCTGATGACGCGGCGGTCATCCATCGAGAGCATCAAGCGGAAGCAGCGATCTACTCCCGCAGATCATCAGGTTCGAGTGACGCAGTGGATCCCGATCACGCCGCTGGATGGCGACGAGTATTACCAGATCGAGAAAGAGGACGACCTGGAGCTGCTGGACGCGAGTATCCTGGAAGAGTCGCAGCTGGATCTGCGCGCACCGGAGCGAAGTCGAACACCCGAGCCCCTCGTCTGCTATACGGACGAGTCCAAGCATCCAGCAGTAGCAGTCGCACCACCACCGGCACCAGTTTCAGCGTATCGACAAGCGTCGGAGCGCCAGCAACAGCAGCATCAGGCGGGAGCATACAGCTACAAGCAAGCTGCTGCGTGGACGGAAGAGCCGTACCGATTCGGCAATGAAGCAGTGGAAGATGCAGTAGAGGATGGTGATGGCGGCGTTGAAGAAGACATCGACTCGCGCTTCCAAGCAGAGGCAGAGGAGCTCATGAACCCGAACTTTGAGAACGAGTACAGCGAGGAGTGCATGGACAGTCTGCAGATCTACTACGGCTCCAAGTCGTCGTCGAAAGCGAAGAGCAGGCGAGAGCAGCAGCAGCAGCAGCAGCAGCAGCAGCAGAACCGCGCGCGGTTCCGAGCAGCGCGGCAAGGCGGCAGCGGCGCACTGTCAGCACCTTTGACGCCATCGTTCCGTCCTGTTGGCACCAGACCGAGTCCGCCATTCCATACAGAAGACGACGAGGACGAGCAGCTCCAGGTCGTGATCACAAAGCGCCTGTTCCCGCTGACTGTGAGCGGCGACTCGACTGCTACGATGACGACTGACGACGAGCCTCCGCGGAATTCGTCCTCGGTCGATGCGTACGAGCAATGGGGACGGCGCGCGACGCACGACGATGACGCGGCGGCGTTGCTGCGGCTTGAAGACGTGTCGTACGACGCCTACGACACTGACGGCCACGCAGGCGCTGACATGGGCGACAATGTGGAGATGCGCGAGTCTGGCGTGTCGCTCAGCGACAGCGGCATCCTGCGCGTACTCGAAGAGGACGCTGAGAGCTCTGGCGACGAGGGCGACGACAGCGACAGCGACGCAGAGAGCGGCGAGGACGACGACTACACGTCACTGAGCGAGTACGAGGCGGAAGAGAACTTTTACAGCGACGACTCGGACTTTTACGAAGAGAACGATGCGCAGTACAGCGACGACTTTGACGAAGACGGCGACGCCGAGGTGATCGAGTACGCGAACGACGAGTTCTCGTCTGACGACACGTTCGACGGCGACGCAGCAGCAGTAGCAGCAGCATCCTCGCAGTTGTCCATCGCGGTGCCGTCTGCTGGTGCTGGTGCTGCATCCGGTGCTTCATCGCGGCCGGCGTTGTCGCTCTCGCCGACCGGCAAGAAGCAGCAGAAGCCACCCACCGAGGTGCAGTGGGTCATGCGCAATGTGCAGCAGAGCCTGCTGCAGGCGAGCCACGACGACCTCACCGTCGCGTGAACACGCACACACACGTACAAACACGAATGCGTCAGTCCATCAGTCTCGTCCCGAGTTGCCGTCGTCGTATCTGCTTCCGCACACGACGCCCATGTAGAACTTCATCTCGCTTGTTTCTCCTTGACAAATTAATAAGAGCACTTCGTTCGTCCCTTGATCCTTTCGTTTTCCTTCACTACGTAACCTACTGGCGCACTCGCTCGTTCGTTGCGGCGCGGAATGCTGTGATGCCGTCACTCCCGCACCGCAAGTCGAGCTCCTGGCCGGCGGGGATGAAGAATACCGAGCCTTTCACCAGCGCCACCGCGCCGTCGTCGTTCTCGCACCTGCCGCTCGCTGTGCCGGCGGTCACGAGCAGCACAGAAGGCGCGTCGAGCGTGCGCAGCGCGTAGTGCTGGTACGGCGCCACGTCCATGGCCTCCACCTGGAACTCCGGCACCGGCGGCGAGTACAGGCGCGTCATGGCGTCGATCTTGTCGCCCGAGAAGATCGCCGGCGGACCCGTTCTGGGGGATCAAACGAATGCATGCATTGGTGGGCACTGTGGTCAGTCTCCGTCCGCAAACCGCCATGTCTCGCATGCACACGACAGGCACACACACAAGAACAGAGAGCATCGGCTGCGTACCGGTACGTGAGCATCTGATGCAGAGTGACTTTGTCGATGTACTTTGGCGTGAGCCCCGCGCGCACGACGTTGTCCGAGCACGCCATGCACTCGATGCAGTCTCCGGATAAATAAGCGTGCGGCTCGTTCGCGCCGAGGAATACCGCCTCACCCGGCTCCAGCGTCAGGTAATTCAGGATGTACGGACAGAAGCACCCGATGTCGTCGCGGTACTCGTCGTAGAGACGCAGCACGAGCGCCTCCACGGCCGTCAGCACGTCCGACGACCGCGTCTGCAGCCGCGCGCGCAGCTGCTTGAGCTGTGCGGACACAATTGCCGTGTCCGTGTAGATGAAGCTCTTGAAGAACGCGCGCAGCGACGCGTCGTCCTGCTTCTCGATGAATTGCTGCACGACTGTAGCGTCTCAACCAAGCGCATTGGATCAGCACACACACACGCAGCAATGCACTGCATTGAGCAACATTCGCACAACGCACCAGCTTCGTCGACAAGCGCACGCAGCTCCGGCACCGCGCCGAGATGATCCACGATCTCCCTGATCGTTCGGAACTGAGAGCTGCTCACACAATGCGCACATGACAACAGTTAGCTACACCACGACCACAACATTCGCAATGCAGAGCTCAAAAGCACGCAGCAGCACGTACAGAGCCTCGAAGCGCGTGAGCGCGATCGCCATCTCGGGCTTGTGGTTCGCGTCCTTGTACAGCTCGGGCTTGGTCGCGTGCAGCTCGCGCGCGAGCGCCAGGTCTGGGTGCGCCTGGATGCTCAGCGCCTTCTGCACCGAGAGCACTTTAAATAAAAACGGCAGCTCTCCCGCTGTCGCCCCCATTGCCTTCGGGTTGCTCTGCAGATCAAAAGCACAGGCGCGCATGCACATGTCAGTGGGCTTGCCACCACGACACCAGCGGCGAGAAGAGCATGTTGGCGCATGACTCCTCCCTCACCTTGAGGTAGTCGCTCAACAACTCTGCTGGCTTCCCGTTGCGCACGACTCGCGAAGGACCGTTCGGGTGCGTTCCCATCCTGCACGTGCGCAAGAACACAGGCGCATTAGCATCCTTTCAACGCAAACAGCAGCGGCAGTGCGTGAAATGGCCACGAGCGTACCAGAACTCTGCGTACGGGGTCTGCTGGTCGACTCGGAACGCCGGGTCGCTGCCTGCCTGTAAGTCGGCGCCGTCGTCACCGCAGCGCATCCACAATAGCAGCGGCAGCAATAGCACGACGGTCAGTCTCCACCATATCAGAGCTCGCGCATGCGCTCCTTGTGCGTGTGTCACGAAAGTACCTGGAGCTGCGCGACGAAGCTCTCGCTGCCGGGTTTGCCCCACGCGTAGGACTGCACGACGCAGTGCAGTTCGGGCATCGTGTTGGCTCGTGCGCTGGAGTGGAGTGGTGGTCGCGTGACGTGCGGGCGGGTACGTGGGGGGGAGGGGGCGAATGGCGCAATGCAGTGCAGCAGCAGCAGCAGAGTTCACACGCACGAGGCGCGCGGGATCGCTAGGACACGAGTCCTACAGTCGACGAGGCTATGCGCGCTCGTGACAGACGACAATGGGGCGATGTGTCGTGCATGAGGCGGTCTGGGAGGCGAGAAGGCGGCGGGGCGACATCATCTTTTGTATGGCGGTCTCGAATGAGGCAGAGGCGGTTAGGTGTGCGAATCATGATTCTCACCCAAGCACCGCATTGCTCGTGTGGGCCACGCCAGACACGCTCTGTTTCAGCTTCGCTTTTTCTGGTTGGCTCGATCTGTTTGGCTGGTCAAAAGAGCCAAGAGGCACACAAGCGCAAAGAGCAGCAGGAATGGCGAAGCTCTGCCAGGTGTGCGCCGCCGCCGAGGCCAAGTACAAGTGCCCTGGCTGCCGCGCGCCGTACTGCAGCGCTGCGTGCTACAAGGCGCACAAGGAGACGCCGTGCGCGCCAGCAGCTCCAGCTCCAGCAAACACAGCAGCTCCAGCTCCAGCGAACTCAGCAGCGCCAGCGAACTCGACGAGCAAACAGGCAGGCGCTTCCCAGCCATCACTCTCGGCGCTCAAAAATTCAGAGGAGCTCGTAGTGGATGCGACGCAGCTCTTATCCATCGAGCAGCTCGGCGAGCTGAAGGCGTTACCCATTGTGCACAAGTCGCTCGAGAGCCCGGCGATCCGAGAGCTGCTCGCAAAGGTGCGTGCTTGCTTGGGACATGTTGCGTCCTCGCCGTGTTCTGCTTGGTGATGTGCGACTTTCCTCTCTCTGTGCGTATGTGGTGGATGGTGATGACTAACTTGCGCGTTACGTGCATGTATCCGGTGGTGGTTGTGCAGATCGACAGCAGCGGCGATCGCCTGAAGGAGCTGGAGAAGGCGCTGCTGGACCCAGCGTTCGCGAGCTTCATGTTCCAGACGCTGGACGACGTGGCTGCGAAGACAACATAGACATAGACGCGTGTGTGCGCTGCGTGAGGCGGTCGGTGGTGTCCTCCATGGAACAATGCGAAGCAGGCATGTGCGAGTGAGGCGCTTGGTGCTCGCATTCCTTCCTGTCCGCAATAACTCAAATCTACTGTGAAATATCACTTTGGTGTAAAATGAACATATCACGAATACCCTTCCTAGATCTCAATCTGTCGATATTACAAACCAGAGATCGACTTCCTTGAGCCTGTTTATACTATAAGAGAGATACCTGCGAAAACAGTTTCATCACATTTGCAGATCGGTTTGCTCTTTGAAGTCGAATCGGCAAAGCCAAAAGCTTCAAACGAGCAGATCTCAAGCACGAGAAGACCAGACAAGCAAGGCAAGCATGGCGATGGCGCGCCGCGGCCTCCACTCGTTCGTGAACTCGGTCGTCCCCATGGTGCTGGAGCAGTCGCCGCGCGGCGAGCGCGTGTTCGACATCTACTCGCGCCTGCTCAAGGAGCGCATCGTGTTCGTGCATGGGCCGGTGAACGACTCGATGGCGTCGCTCGTGACGGCGCAGCTGCTCTTCCTCGAGTCGGAGCACCCGGAGAAGGACGTGTTCATGTACATCAACAGCCCCGGCGGCATCGTGAGCTCCGGGCTCGCGATCTACGACACGATGCAGTACATCCACCCGAAGGTCAACACGCTGTGCATGGGCCAGGCGGCGTCCATGGGAGCGCTCCTGCTCGCGGGCGGCGCACCCGGTGCGCGCTTCGCGCTGCCGAACTCCAGAGTGCGTGCGTCTGTTGTCACGCGCGTGTGTGTAGATGTGGCTGTGGCGTGAAGCTAGATGTGTGTGTGCTAACTGATCCGTGGCTTGTACGTGTGTGATGGGCCGTGGTGATGCAGATCATGATCCACCAGCCGTCGGGCGGCGCGCAGGGCATGGCGAGCGACATCGCGATCCAGGCGGAAGAGATCATCAAGCTACGCGCAAGGTGCATGTCGCTGTTGCTGTCTTTCTTTCTTCGGAGATGGCCGTGATGCTCGGCGTCTTGTTGTTGTTATCTAGAAGCTCATGCTGCTGTGGCTCGTGTGTCTTGCTGCTGTGCGCAGGCTGAACGGACTCTTCGCCAAGCACACGGGGAAGCCGCTGTCGGCGATCGAGAAGGCGATGGATCGCGATCTGTTCATGGAGCCGGGCGAGGCGGTTGACTTTGGGATCATCGACTCGATCATGGAGAAGCGGTCGCTCCCCACAGCCGAGCACTAAGAAGGCGCTCAGCCTCCCTCCGCGTGGCTTTCTGTGATGTGGTGTGGATTGGAGGGTGACGGCAAGTTCCTCTCCTGAATAGCAAATCGTAGCTCCATCTCAAGATACACAGACAGCCGTGGCGACACAAAGCAGCACCGACAGCTCGCATGGAGAGAAAGAAAAGATCAATTGGCAAGCAAGGGAATGCTTCGTTCGTGACATTGCGTTGGCTGCTGGTTCATGAGCGCCGCACATTTGTCTTGCTCTTGCTCCTGGTTTCTTTCTCTTTCTCTGGTGCGCTTCACTTGCGTTTGATGTCTGCTCCACACAGCGCGCGGGCGGCTGTGGGTCGGTCCCTTGTGCGCGCTTACTCGTCGAGCTCGCCTTCTGGCTCGTCCGCCAAGCCCAGCTCCCACGACAGGTCTGGGAGGTTGTTTCCGCGCTTCGCCTGCAACCGACACATTGATCCACCCGCATGCAGACACATTAGTATCGACGCACCATATGATCAAAAGCATAACAATACCCCGTCGTGCGCGTCTGGTCGCCAACCGAGGCAACGCAAGCGAGCTACTCGGCCACGCACCGCTTGTCTCCAGGAGTCTGGGTTGTAGACCGTGATGACGCCCATGAGCGTGAGCAGGCCGCCGAGCGCGACGCCGAGGTGCTTCAGCGCCTGGTACTTTGGGATGTGCGGCGCGTCAAAGTCGATGAGCGTCTCGGGGGCCACGCCGTCGTTCCACACCAGCTCTGCCTCTTCGTGCAACGGCTGCGATGGCGCGGCGATGCGCGCGAAAGGCGGCGGTGGCGGGCGGTGGTGCCCGCCGCCACCGCGCGTGATCTGCGCGCTTCGTCGGATCGCGACGCTCATGCCGCCGCGGAGAGCGCTGCTAATCGCCTGGGAGCTCATGCTGCTCGCTCTCTCTCGTTCCTATCGCACAAACGACTGTCGACCGTCCCCTTCCTCGTGCTCCTTTTTCGGGCGTTGAGCTTCGTGTGGACACGTGCAATTGTGTGGGTCACGCTGTTTGCGGTGCGCTGGATCGCTATTGGCAGGGTTGTCCCTAGAATTCGTTTGTATCGAGCGGCGCTATTGTTTGCGTGCCCAAGAAGTGCGGGCGGCGTTGGCTCGGAAACGCTGTTTGAACGAAACGCGCTTCTGGGCAGGCGAACATAGAGAATGTATGGAAATTCGGCGAAAAGTCTGGCGCATTTAGCAGCAGGAAAGTTCGCGCGGACTTGAAAAGATGCGAAAATGCGAGCATAAGCGAGTGGTAGAGGTACCTAACCAATCGCAAGCACAAGCAATTGGCTAGGCGTACCTAAACAACCTCTTATATTCGCGCTAGGCGTACCTAAACATTTGATTATGCTCGCATTTTCGAATACAGGCGTCCTTCAAAATACCGTCCCGAAAACATATGGATTTTTATATAATATGTAAGAGGTTCGAAATGTATGAAGATATAAAAAAATAAAGGTAGGCGACTGAGCATATAGTTGACGCCTAAAGGCAGCAGCTCTG
>JAADWH010000041.1:0-64064 GCA_023335995.1 Globisporangium nagaii
CGCCGATTACTCGCTAGTTTCGCAACTCAAGCACAAGTTTGCTGCTGTCTACCGCCATCCAAGCGTCATGCACCACAAGGTATGTTCGAGCTGCTCTGGATTTGCGGTCTCGCTGGTTTCCTAACCATTTCCAACCATTTGCTCAGTTCTGTTTGATCGACGGAAGCCTTTTGCTGACCGGTAAGGACTTCCAAGCGCCTCCAAGCGCCTCCCTTCCGAATTCACCTTGCGCCTCGTTCATTCTGTGTGTCTGTGTGTCAGGGTCATTTAACTACAGCGACAGTGCCCACTTGCGGAACAGAGACAACATCTCGATTCACAGAGGAGGGCAAATGGCGGTGGATTTCCAGCAGCTCATCGATGAGCTGAAGCCTCCTGCAGAGAACTTATTGAGCATCCTTTTCCAGGTGATGAACGCTTCCAGACGATACACGCTCCCATGGCAAAAGTGTGTGCGCACGTCTCGGTGGTGACCAGGTTACTGTAGGAGCCAATGTAAATAAACTCGAACTCTTTCTCTTCCACTGCATGCGCTCTCTGTCTGCCTGTCTGTCTTCCTGTCGTGACCGACTGACCGACTCGCTGCGCTGGCCGTTTGAGCGGATGTGCGGTGGTGAGCACGTGCTGCTGCTGCCACGTACTGTACTGGGACGGTGACTGCGGTGCAGCTTCGGGTCCGCTCGTGTCGCGTCTCGTAATGCGATACGAGCGCTTGTGCGCGGGGGGATCTGCAGGGGGATCTGCAGCGGGCGTGCAGCGGACGTGCAGCGGGCGAGAAATGGGCTGCTGTGCTGGACAGTTGCGCTTCGGTCGGCTTCCGCGCGTCCATTGTCAATCCGACGATCCCATCCAGCCCCATCCAGCCCCATCCATCTTCTGGGCATCCTGTCAGTTCAGCGGATCCTCGTCCTGCCCGACAGCGCGTGGCGGACGAGCTGCTTGTTCTGCGCGCCGAGCGCCGCCGTGCCACTGGAGCCAGGCTGCTCGAACTGCTGTCCTCCGCGTGTGGACGCTTTCGAGTCGAACGG
Organism: Globisporangium nagaii; assembly: GCA_023335995.1. Lineage (NCBI taxonomy): Eukaryota > Oomycota > Peronosporomycetes > Pythiales > Pythiaceae > Globisporangium > Globisporangium nagaii. The sequence continues at coordinate 1,029 of JAADWH010000041.1, forward strand.
TGCGTTTTTTTTTCATCTTCTATGTATTCTTGTGTCGTTTTTGCTCATGAGTGTGATTTTTCTGTACAGATCCGTGCTCTCCTGATCGAGCTCCACCGACGAGGAGTTCCTGTCCGGGTGCTCCTGGACTCAACCCAAGCAAGGAAACCGAGCTCGAGTACTCTATCCGAGTACACATCGTGCCCGCTCTTGCTGTTGCGCTTTCCCAAGAAAATCTGAGGGCAGCTCCTCCTTGTCCATCTGTGACGCACTCTAGTTACCAAACGCTGACGTGAAGATCTTCTTGAACGTCCGCGGCAGGTCGGCGGTGTCGAGGCAGACGTGACCGCGGCCATGCGGCAGATCGCGCAGGATGCGAGCGGCTTCGTCGGCGAACGATGCGATGAAGATCGCGTGCGCCTTGACGCTCGGGTCCGCGACGAGCTTCTGCCCCATGCGCTTCGGCTGGATGTTGTAGCGCTCGAGGTTCGCGTCGCTGACGACGAAGACGTAGTAATCGTCCGCGTCGGCCTCGACAACGTGCTTCACCGCGCGGTCGATCGCTTCGACCGTGTGGTCGCCGCTCATGCAGTACTGCGTGTGCGCGACCATCTTTTGGAGAACCTACGAGCACAACGTCGCGAGTCAGTGTCGGCTCAAGAAGGAGATGAGGTAGGCTGCAACACCAACATCAACGTGAGCAATATACCTTGAGGCGCTCCTTGCGGTCCGCTGGAGGGCTTCCAAAGTCGACGAATGGGATGTCGGGCGAGTCGCCGCTGTGTCCCATGATGCAGTAGTCAAACTTGGACTCGAAGCCTGCAAAGCTCTCCATGATCATCAGCGACGTCTCCAGCACGCGCTCGAGGCGTCCATCTTGGCCGTTGAAGCGGTACATGCTCCCGCTCACGTCCATCACGAAGAGCATGCGCTTGGGCTTCGTCTGGTGCATGCTGTGGAACGGCGAGTCGCTCACACCGCGCTTCTTGAACACCAAGCGCTCGCCCGTGACGCCGTCCACGAGCTTCGCGTCGTCCAGCTCGCCGCTCGACTGGTGCTTGAGCCACGTGCGCTCCTGCGCGTACGACTCGAGATTGTCCAGGATGGAGCGCAGCTGCGAGCTTTCGTGCTCCACGCGCGAGAAGTACGTCTGATACGTCTCCCACTCGCGCTCGCTCATGTCGATCTCCTGGAGCTTCGCCGACAGCGCTTCTTCCGCCATCGCTCGCGCCTTCGCACGCGTCTCTGCTGAGACCTCGTCCTTCTTTTCCTGGGAAACCTGATGCACTGGGTGTCCTTTGTCGAGTCGGTACGGACCACCGCGACCGCCGAGTCCCGCAGTGTCGGAGCCGCCGGTTCCTCCAGCCCACGTGTTCCCACCAATGTGCGGCTCGTTCTTTGGATCTTCTTTGCCGTACTTTGGCTTGTCGAGCCCCGTCTTTGGAGTCGACTCGTTCTGGACCGCTTCGCCGTCCAGCTTCAGCTGCAGCAGCCTCTTCTTGTCCTGCGCAAAGTCGTCGACGCCGAACATTTGCTTCCAGAGCTCCACCTCACTGTCGATCACGGCTTGGTCGAGCTGCCAGAAGCGAACTTGGCCTCCCTCCTGGAGCGTTACGAGGTGGCGTCCGCCGTGGCTCTCCGCTACACCAGCGATGCGAGGCAGCTCCACAGAAGTCGACGCCTCCTCTTCGCCATCGCTGGATGCCAGCACGATAGTCTTCGTCGAATGGCTCTCGGGAAATGTCACCTCGATATCAACTTGCTCGTCATCCGACTTCGCGTTCACCACGTAGCTGCCGTCGTTCATCTTCCACGCACCATGGATGCCATAGCGGGGACTCTTGGCGCCTCGCAGAGCACTCTGGATCTTGAACGACGCGGAGTCCTTCGACTCTTCAACAGACTGGAGGAACGCATCCGGGTGCACCATCACGATGCTTCTTCCAGCACCAGCAGGGCGAGACACCGAAGTTTCTTGCGGGTAGATGGACGAGCGAGTGTCTACTCCCGTGGAGCCTTCAATGCGCGCTTCCTTCAGAGCAAAAGCACTCTCATCTTTCGTCAGCGAGTACACTACTGACGCGTCCGTTGTGTGCAAAATCCACTCGTTCTTCCCGGCGGACTGCACGTTGACGAGCTCGTCCGGCGAGGTTCCAGAGGCAACGGTGCGCAGATCCACAGAGTACATCTGGCTCGCGTTGATGTCGACGAGCTGGAAGATCGATCCGCCTTGCTCGAAGCGAACGATCGTCCCTGGGTTCGTGTCGTCAGCCACCGCTCGCCACTTGCTGATCGGCGACGAGCTGCCGAACCACTTGCCAAACGGACTTTTCGACTTCGCGCTCTTCTGCTGCCCGGAAGAACCTTGGTGGACTTGGCCTGTCAGCGCTTTGTCTGGGACCGAAAAGCAGCTCGCTTGCCCATCCGCAGAACTCGATGGGTTGTACAAGACGCACAAGCCTGCGCAAGAATCGAACAGGGGATAACCGAGATCAGTCAACATCCTTCCAGACACATCCACGAGCTACTGCGCCAGCTATTGTGTGCGATTCCTGACCTGTGGTTGGGATGAAAACCCCAAGCTCCTGCGTGTCCGGGACGCTGACGAGCACCGGGTTCTTCTCCCACTCCATGTACTGGTTCTCGATCTCAATAGCCTTGTGCGACCTGTCGAGATCAGAGCACCACAGATGAGGTTCGACTCTGCAACTGTTGCTGGCTGGAGCTCACAGTTCCACCACGTACCTTTCAGCCGACTCAATGTCGGAGAACGAGTGCAGACTCATCGGACTCGTCGTCAGCACTGCCGAGCAAATACAAACGCAATCGCTCAGTTCAGCTGTTCGTCAGTGCGCGCTTTTCAAGAACTACTGCCAAGCGACTTGCTCACCGTGAACCGAGTTGTCGGGGAACACCGCCATCGCGTGCGCCTTCTGTCGCCGATTCGCTTTCATCGGCACTCTGAACGACGCCACTTCTTCCGTGAAAGCCTGCAGACGATGCTGCTGGAGCCCAAACGTGCGAGATGTCGCCGGATCGAGCCAAATGTTGCGACGCTGCAGTGGCGAGCGGAACAGACCCGCACTCTTGCCGGAGAAATCGAACGCGTCCTCGGACTTCCAGCTCCACGTTTCGGTCGGCGTAAACTCCGGGAGCGGCTTCGACTGCGCCAACTTGATCGTCAGCTCCAGACTCTCTCCGTCAAGCGACAGCGGAATCCCGTGACTGCGAAACAGCAACAAGCACACACACACACACACACACACACACACACATACACGCAACAGAGCACGGAAACAAAGCACAATAGGTTGGTTCAGCAAAGTCTTCGCAGTTTGTTCACGTGCGCTCCAACTCCATTCGCTACACAGGCAGTCTACTCGATGGAAGCAAATCGACACTCTAGAGCTCGTGTCTTCAGAGCCATTCGCATCGGCAACGCATACACGCACACGCATGCGCAACACGCAGAGAAACATTGCATGGTCATCAAACCAGACCAAAAGTCTCCACAAGCACACTCACGCAGCGAACCAAAGCTTACCTCAGGAACACCTCGGACAGTTGCTTGCGCAGATTGACGTCGTACGAGTCGAACGCGAGCACGTTCTCCTGTACATCGAACGCATTTGGTGAGCACTCCTCACCACCACAGCCACATTCCAGCGGATCAGCTCACCAGAACCGAGGTGACGCCATCATTCGGGAACTGCTCCAAGTGCTTCGCGACAGCCACGGCTTCTCGGGTCGAGTACGGGTACGTGATGAAGCCGCGGTCCACCAGCTCGCGCAGCTCTGCGAACGCTTTGCACAGGCGTCGAAGGATGTCAACTGGAACGCTTGGCGCATACGCTTTCAGAAGCGCGAGCTCGGACTCCTCGTCTGGGTTCTCAATAGCACTGGAGCACGCAAAAGCGGCACGTTAGCAACGACGCGCAAATCGTCAAGGCAGGCTAGCAGCTATCATCATGAGCGTCCATGTCCGTACTGGCTTGCGAAGACATCGCCGATCTCGCGGAAGAAGTTGTTGCCCAAGAACGGGAACCCAGGGCGGTTCGCGAGGACCCACATGCGGAAGTCCGGGTGCAGGCGAATGATCTTGTCTTCATCGTGCCAGTCCTCCACCACGACTTTGGTCGGATCGATCAGGCGTTTGCCGTTGCCCTGCATGGATCCAGAGCCACAACAATGCAGGATACATCAGCGTGCTGCTTCGCAGGCAAGATAACTCGACGCAAACGAGTGCACTTGCTTACCAGGAGCATCTCGCCGTCTTCGATCAGCCCTTTCAGCACGCACACCACCTCGAGTGGCGCCTTGTCTGCTTCGTCGACGAGCAGCGTGCGACCAGTTTTCGCAGCGCGAACTAGCGGTGAGTCTTCCCAGACGATCTTGCCGCCAATCAGCGATGGCACGAGCGTCAGTGTTTGCACGGTCGTCTGCACAGCAACACACACACAAAGCAGGATCAGTAGCGAACTCGGCATGCTCTGTGCGCCGCATGTGCTCACTCGATGAACTCACATCGCGATGAAGCTGGATGTACTCTCGCTCTTGCTGGAGCAGCTGCAGCAGGCGATCCGCGAGCTTGTTCTTCCCGACGCCTTGGTTCCCGATCAGCAGCATGTGCTTTTGACCCGCGACGACATCCTGGAGCATCTCTTTCATCGTCTTCGTGTGCTTTGGGATGTCGAAATAGTGCGGCTGAGGCACGAGCTCCGGGTTCGACGGCGTCTGGATCGGGTGCGAGACATCGCCAATGTGCAGCTTCCCGTTCTCTTCTCGAATGGTGTCTACACACGCCAGCAGATCGTGAGTCCAGACTGAAACGAGTGCATGTTGCAATAGCTCGCTCGTGCGTGTCAAACGAGCAAGACTCACCAGTCGGTCGCTTCTTGTCAGCTCGCTTTGCGGCTGACACACTCGGCGCACCGCAGTCATCGAGAATCGAGTCCACGAGTCGGATGCACGACGATGGGAGGAACTGCGTCAGTAACGTGTCGTGTAGCAGCGGACGCAAATCCTGCAGCGACTGCTCGGGAAACGCGTTCAGGCGGCGGCACGCTCGCAGCAGCTGGCGCGACGACAGGTTCAGCGAGAGGTAGTCGCTGTCCGTGCTCGTCTCCTTCGCTTTGCGAAGCTTCTCGGAGAACAGCAGCAGCATTCTAGCAGCATATATGGCATGGCACCACGGGTCAGTCAGAAGCCACCCATCCGCTCTGGTGAAGTCACACAAGTGAGACAACGTCGCTCGCTGCGCTTACCGAGTCGTGTCGTCTGGAAGCTGCGGGTACAGCGTGCGGACAACGTGTTCACTCTGAGCCGTCGACAGGTTCGGCAAGTGGTGGAACGTGAACATGGCAATGCTGTCCGAGCTGAGCCACGCGGCGGAGGATTCGCGTCCTGGGGCTGGCGCCGCCTTCAGCGTCGACGGGTCGGATTCAGCGATCGCGATGATGCGGAACGATGGGTGGATCGGATGCACTCGATCTACTTCCGGCTTCATACCGCGCTCCTTCGCATCGCTCAGGATCTCGTCATACTTCGCCTGAGCCAGCAACTTCGTTCCGTCAGCCAAATCAATCTCGCGGTCTTGAACCAAGCGCTGCAGCACACCGAGGCTGTCGCTGCCAAGGCGGTGCACGCCATCCAAGACCGCGATGTGGCCATTGCGAGCTGCGTGGATCAGCGGACTGTCTTCCCAGCTCGTGTTGCCGTGCGAGTCCGTCGAGCGGCGCTGGAGCAGATCGCGTGCAGTCATGTCTTTGAACAAGCTGAAGAGCTCCGTCGCGTAGCCCAGCCGGTGCGCAAAGAGCCGCGCAAGACCCGACTTGCCGCTTCCTTTTTCACCGAGAACGCACAAGTCCGAGCCTGCAGCGTGGTCTTGGATCATCTCGCCAAGCAGAGCCGAGTGCAGGTCGGTCTCCACAAACCCCCGCATCGGTCCCGCCTGCGGAGTCGTCGTGCCGCACGGGACATCCAGCACCGTCTTCTCCACGCTGTCACCGGCAACAGACGACTGGAATGTCACCGCAGCTGTCAAGTCGGACGGCGACTGCTTCGATACGCTCTGGACAGTGTACGTGGACTCGCTCAGGCTCGCACCAAACTTCTTGAGGATGCGGTTGAGCGTATCGCAGTTCGACGCAGCTTTCGTGCCAAGGATCTGCTTCGTGACGGGGAACACGCGCTTGACAGTGCTCGGCAGACTCGCGTGCGGGAAGCTCTCCATCACCTTGGCGCAGTGCGAGAGCGATAGATAGTCGAAGTGCGGCATCCGCTGGCCCGACATGCCGTCGTGCATGGCTTCAATCGCGTTCACGGCTTCACGCACGCCGATCAGGCGCTCGAGCGTGCTGATCGGCACTTTCGGCGCAATCGACACGAGCGCTTCGAGCTGCGTCCCCGGCGACGACGGTTGGACGTTGCGCGCTTGGAATCGGGAGCGTAGAGGTGGGTCGAGTGTGCGGCCGGGGTACGGAGGCACGGGGAGACCGAGCGCGATGACGCGGAAGTCTGGGTGGACTCGCACCAGGTTCTGCGCAGCGAGGTCGCTCGAAGAGTACCCCGCTGCCAACAGCGCATCGTAGCTGCGCGAACATACAGCCGGCAAGTCAGCTCCAGTGAGCACATTGTACGAGGCGGTTGCATGAAGCTTAGTATCCATGCTTACCTCTCAGCTTTCATGAGGAATCGTCCGTCGTCCAGCGTCATCTCTCTGCGACAAGAAGCAAATGATGCAGCAGCTGTGAGCGATCTCTCCACGATGATCCACCGATAAACTCGCGTGTGCCGTACCGATTCTCGAGCAAGTTGTTCAGCGTCGGTAGCACGTTGCGCTCCGCTTTCTCCAAACCTGCTCGCACAGAAAACCACTCGCCGTCAGTAACTGCGACACCACAACACGCTCACAAACGATCGCTCCGAGATGCCAGAGATCGGGATAACAAACCGTCGATGACCAGCACGCGCCCGTGGATCGCAGCGCGCACTGGCGCTTGGTCCGTGAAGATCGCAGCGCCGCCAGTGATCTCGCGTCGCTGCAGTGGATATCCGCCGCGCATTCATTCACAGCGTCGGTGTTAGCGAATGATAGCTATGCGTGGCAGCAATGCATACAACACTAATGCGCCATCGCACCTGCTTGAGGTCGGACTCAGTCGTGTCCTGCGAGATCGCAATGTACTCGACTTCCTTGTTGAGCAGCTCGCAGAAGCGCATGCTCAGCAGGCGTCGAGAGGCGCCAGGCGGACTGACAGCGCGCACATGTTAGCCAGTGACACGCGATTGATGCCCGCCGTGCATGAAGCTGGTGTACGTACCCGATGAGGAACATGTCTTGCTTGAGCAGATCTTTCTGCAGCATCCACCGCAAGTGACCCAGCAGCTCCTGCTCAACAAACAGCACGCAGCCATTCGCACACTGAGCACGACTCACACGGACAGCTCTGGCGGCTGTGCTCACATAGCTACACACACATACACACACACACACACACAAGCGCGTACCTGGGACATCTCGCGGCTGTGGAACTTGGGTAGGTAGCCGCGCGGCACGAGCTCGATCGACTGGCAGCATGAGCAGCAACGAAGCAGATGACGACGACATCTTCAATCTCCTTTATAAGAGCAATACGGCGCCATGCACATATGAGCATGTCGGCAGCACGCACCTTGGCTTCATTCACAGGCACGACGACGCCGCCGATCTCCACTGTCGACTACACGAAGCCACGCACATGAGTTGGCATCGAACACAGGAAGATCGCCACACTCACTCACAGAGTCACACCACACCCGCACCTTCTCGCCGCTCTTGCCACTCGTCGCGCTGAGCCAGCGAGCGCTCTGGCGCCACTGCTGCTGCTGCTTGAGCGCCGCGTGCAGCTGGCGCTGGCGTCCGTAGCTGCGCAGCATATCCGTCGTCGCCTGCAGATTGCTCGTCCGATGATGGCACACGTCAGGTTTGCAAATTGAGCAAATCGACGAGCTATGTGGGCCACACGATATACCAAGTGAGAATCAGCCAATGAGGTTGCAGCACTCTACTAGCGATCCCAACTGAGCCATTCAAACAGGAGGCAACTCGTCTTGTCAGATCAGAAAAGCTCAAAATCCTCAAACCCGACAAACTCAGCAAACCGATACAACAATCAAGACAACAATGATTTAGTCCGAATCGAAGTGCTGATTGCGATGGCTCAATTCTTGCAACAAACTCTTCAACAACGACTGCTGATCGACAGACCCCGCCTGCGTGGCTGCCGCGGCTCTCCCAGCATCGCCTCGCTGAGCCAGTCGAGACCTTCGTAGATGCCGCGTCCAGCCACGACCGCCGCGGCTTCCACGTGGAGCAGACTCCTCGGCACACGCTCGAGGCATAGCAGCTCTCAGATCTCCACAGCCTCCATGCAGCCGTCCTCGTCCTGCTTGTTCGCAAACACGAGCAGCTTGGCATCTCGCAGTGCTTCGAGGGCGAACGCTATTCTGCAGCACGCCCGCAGCCTCGGAGATCCACGCTCTGTCGGTCGAGTCGACGACGAAGATCACTGCGTCCGTGGTGCTCTCGATGTAACCCTCCCATCGCGCTCGCAGCGAGCTCTGACCACCGACGTCCAGCACCGTGAAATCGATGTGTCGGTACCGGAAAGTATCGATGTTGAAGCCGGCTGTCGGGTTTGTTGCGACCGCGCTGGCGAGCTTGAGTTTGTACAACAGCGTCGTCTTAGCTGCGCCGTCCAAGCCCAGCAGGATCGCGCGGCGCCGCTTGGGACGCAGGCGCGAGCGAGCGTTTGAGAGGAAGTTGCCCATACCGCTTCTGAAAGCGCCACGAGCGACTGGTCTGGACGATGCTCTATGTTGAAAAACTGAAGAATGGATACACTGTTGGACACCCACGCTCTTGCCGCTTGCCACCTGGCGTAAGCTCGTTGGCTTCCTGAGAACAAACACTCCCAGAGGTGAGCTGGAGGTCTCTGATTGGCGCGAGGAACCTCGCCGCTGAATTCCTGCCTTCGCTATGAAAAATCCACTGGACGACGGACGAGTTCTTCCGGTGTTTACTCGTGACAGAACAGGGGAGTGACGGGCTGCTTCGCTTGGAGCATGGATGTGGCGCTCGTGCTGCCACGTGAACCAACTCAGCCTCCGTGACGTCAAGCGTCGACTCGAGATATCCCGTCTCAGGGCGCGAGTGCTGTCAATAGAGGCGTGCAGAAGGGAAAGAGCACACGTGGACTCACCTTTTCGAAAGCTGTCTCGCTCGCCACGATGGATGCGTGCGAGCTCGGATCGAATTGGATACGCGCACATCTGGACAGGCGCTCGATCCGAGTGCCCAACAGCCAGCGAGCGAGCAAGCGAACGTACCGCAAAACTGTCCACTTTGCAGTCATTCCCATCGACGAAATGTTGGCTCAACCACTTGCAGAGCGTCCGTCCGTCCTCGCTGCGAGACCTTCTCGACTTCGAGCTCTCTCTCTCTCTCTCTGCTTGAGGCAGCTGCAGCCGCACCACGTGACGGGAAGCGCTGCAAAATGACGTGTGTGCGTCGGTGTGCGGACTCGGGGAGCTCCAGTTTAGTTTCGAACCATCAGATCGGCAGGCGCGAGCAGCTGATGATGGCGTGTACTGCACACGCCAACACGAACGAACGCTCTTCCGCTGCTTCCCGGCGAGCGATGGTCGACAGGAGAAGGAACGCGGCGTCATCACGGCGGACTGAACTGACTCACTCGCTGTGATTATGATCCCAAAAATCCATTCGGCAGTTGCACCAGCATTCCTGCTAGGAATGACGGTATCGAAAGCTCACGCTGTCAAACAGCACGGGCTTGTCGCCTCGTCAACCGACCGAGCTGCAGCGCACACCAGCGCACAAGCATAGCGCACAGCTCGCGCTGTCCACAGCAGCAAATACATACAGCTCACCGCCGCCTGTGTCGAGAGGCGGCATGACTTACCTATCACCACGCAGCATCCATCCCACTCTCGCTGATGGATCGGATCGCACCTTTTCAGCAACGAGGAGCGTCTCCGCCAGCTGACGAGCTCATTTAGTCGAAAGGACGACGACAAACATCCAGTGGAGCGCGCTGCCGCCACCTATCACTCCGCTTCAAGAGTTGCAGCAGCATTCCGCCACCAAAGAGAATGAGAGAGAGGGCATGGTCCGCCCGCCCAATCATTGACCGACTTCGCGCCAACTTTCGCCTGGTTTATCATTCGCGAACAGCGAGTGGCGAGAGCGCCAACAAAGCAACAATCCAAGCAGCACCTTCTCTCTCTCTCTCTCTCTTCTCTGTATGCAGCTCATTGGTATGGTCCGACAGTCCGACGCTTCGTGTGTACCCATCAACACCCAGTAATCACAGCACATCAAACCTTGATGACACCCTTCAAACGCGACCGAGAGTGAAGGTCGCTTCGCCATCATCTGTTCATTTCGACGGGCAATGATTGCTCAAGAGCGACCACGTGGCACAGGCTGCGTGTGGAGCCGTTGCCGTTCGTGCTCGCTGCCTCTCTCTCTCTCTCTGCGGCATGTCAACGTTTCGCGAGGAAGCTGTGAGAGGCTGGGACTCCGTGTGTATCCACTGTGCGCTCGCATGAAGACTCACCCAGGTGCTCACAATCGGATTTACTCCCTTATCCTCAACCCACCACACCCTCCCTCCACCATCCATCTCGACCACGCGCCGGTGTATCCACGGTCTATGAAGAGTGACGACAACTCCAGTGACCGACGACTGCACCACCGCGTGCCTGCATCTGCTGCTGCGGCAGCAACCTCTTTCACGGACGAGTATGACGAGTATGACTGCGACGACCGGATGGCTGAGCACAGCAATCAGGATGGCGACCGCGAGCTCGACCTGGAGGTGAACCGGTTCCTCGAGACCGAGTTCTTCGCAACGCGCGACAAGTCAGCGTCCGCCATCTCGTCGTCATCATCGTCGTCGTCCTACTTCCTGGACAGACCCCAGGCGTCCAGCGCCTTCGCCATGCGAGACGACATGATGTTTGCGGACATCAGCGACTCGATCGACATGCCCGACTTGGACTTCGGCGACGTCGGCGACGCGTTCAGCAACAACAATGTCGACGCGAGAGCGAGCCCAGACAGAGCCAGCGCTGTGCTCCCGTCTCAGGCAAAGACTGCTCCGACTCCAGCTGCAGCGGAGGCGCCGAAACCAGCGAGCTCGCTCCGAGTGCTCATCCCCGCGAGCGCATTCTTCGCACCGTCACCAGCAGCCCAGCAACGCAGGCCGTCGAACATAACGGTAGCGCCGCTGCGTCCAACGCCGACCAGTGGCCGCAAGCGCATCAAGGACGAACTCGAGTACTTGCGCCAGCAGGTTCAGGAGTTTGAGAACAAGCTCGAGCGGCTCAAGCGTGGCGGGTCGAGCGCTGACGGCTCGTCACCGCTTGCTGCCGCATCGTTGTCGTCGCCAACGCCTCTGAACGTGGCCGAGATTGCGTTCAACGAGACAACGCCGCACTCGAGCCTCTGGGAACGCATCGCCAAACACCAGAACGACGAGAAGCAGAAGGCGAAAGCCGAGAACCTCAAGCTCAAGGAGCTGCTCGAAAACCAGCTTAAGCTCGCGCGCAGCCTCTCGAGAGTGCTCCACAAGCGCCACGACATCTCGGTATGTCCGCTGTTCTGTATCGGATGACAAGGGCGAGTGAGATCCACCGAGTCGCTAATGCACAAACTCTCTCTCTCTCATGGTATGTGTGTGCCTGTGGCACAGTGGCTTGAGACTCCGCAGCCCGGACAGACCACGAAGAAGCTTCGCGTGGCCAGCGAGAGCGACACTGGACGGTTCGACATCCTCGCCAGCCAGCTCGAGACGCTCTACAGCGAGCTCGACACTGTCCTCGTCGAGTCTGGGCTCAATAGCCCAAAAGCGAACATCGAGCACGGCGGGCAAGTGAAGACGAACACAGACGGCGACGTGTTCATCGAGGTCGTGGACTGCCACGTACTCCCGTTCGACTTCCGCACGACCGCCGCCGCGGTCTGGAAGCTCATGAGCACGTCGTCGCTCAACTTTGGCAACGGACAGTACCAGGTGCGAGCCAATGTTTGCGCCTGCTGTGCTGACCTCACTGGCTGGCAATGTTGTGGAACTAATCTCCGACATCGTTTGCTATGTGCGCTCGCTCTGGACAGACCGTTGACGCGACGGAGAACTCGGTTCGCGCACTTCTGACTGTGAACCTCAAGCTCCGGCGTGCCGACACGACGATCGAGCTGAGCCTAGTGGGCAAGCGCGTCGTCGAAGCCGAGCGCGTCGTGCTCGTGTGGTGCTCGATGGGCGAGACCCAGGGCCGCTTGTACGGGAACGACTGCGTCCAGGTGCGCGAGAGCGGGTGGACCGTCATTAGAGCCGAGACTAGCAATGCCGACGATAGCCAAGAAGAGAGCAAGGGCCAGCCGATGGCGACGGTGCAGAGCATCGTGCGGATGACACCGGAGCTCGAGACGAGCGACTCGGCGACCTCGGAGGACTCGGAGGATCGCGTCGGGGTGCTCACGGACGTCGTGCTGAGCTCGTTCCACCAGAACCTCGCGATCCTGCGCCAGATGATCGAGAACCTGATCCTCAACGACGCCGCCGAGAGCTCGGAGCTGCTCGCCCCAGCGAATTTCTTCACCTGATCGATTCGAGTGTGAGTCGTTCGCACCGACGAACTTTGATCTCTCTCACTCGAGAGAGTGAACTCTCCCATGCGCGTGCAACTAATAATTCTACAGGAGTAAGTAATAAGAGTTGAACTGTGATTTCCAATCGCCTCGCGCTGCTCTGAGCTTCGCGAGTCTCTCGCAAGTCTCTCCTGCGCTCACTCGATCGAGCGCGAGCTCGCCTCCCACCATTTTATCTGCTGGAGTCGAGCGTCGTCCAAGTGGTACATCTCGGGCTCGTTTGCGATGGCCGCGGGTTCGTTCACGTCGAGCGGGAACACTTTCACGCGGTGGTTCCACAGATGCGCAAACTTGCGCGCCGACGCCAGGAGTGTCAGCAGATCCCAGTCGTCGATGGAGACCACGTAGCTCCTCTTCTTCTTGCTGGTTTGGATGTCGCTGCCTCCTCCTGCGCCGTCATCACCAAACACGATGTATCCGAGGCGCACGAGCTCGTAGCTGTCGAGTGCCTGGCCAACGCTCTCGACAACAGTCGGACCCGGATCGCTTTGCCGCCGCTTCCTTCTGTTGGTGGTCATCAGGCATGCGTGCGGACTGCCGAGACCGCCTGTGCAGCGGAACCGAATCGCCAGCACGCCTTCGATTCGACTCACAGCCTCCGTGTTCGTTTGGTAGTATCGCTCGCGCAAGCCCCAGGCGAACGGCAGCAGACTCGCACCGAACACACACAGCTTGGCGACAAAGATGCTCGTTTCGTTCCCGTTCGTGCGCAGCGCGAGACTGGACGTGAAGAAGTCGAGCAGCGAGATCTTGTCGAACGCGGCGACTGGGATGAGCGTGGCGACGCGACCGGCGATGACGAACCAGCCAGAGTTCGCGATCGCCTCGCGGGATCGGTGCAGCGCGCAGAAGAGGACGATCGTCGGTCCGAAGAGCGCGTCGCTCACGCGCACGCGACACAGCTTGCCGAGCAGGTTGAGCAGGCTGTAGTACAGCAGCACCACCTCGACGATCGCCGGGTACGTCACGAACCACGCCTCGGCGAGCGCGCGCTGCGCGCCTTCGAAGACACAGCCGGTGGACCAGAACGCGAAGAGCGTCATCTTGAGTCGCGGCAGCAGCAGCAGCGGCAGGAACCGGAAGCTGTAGCTGTTGGCGAGGCAGCCGATGCCGGCGTTGCGCCACTCCGAAATGCCGAGTCTGTAGCCGCGGTGCAGCGTGACCATCGCGACCATCCAACGGTACAGGATTTGCAGCGCAACGACGTTCGAGAGCAGCGTCTCCCAGTCGTAGACGCTCTGGATTGTGTTCAGGAGCCGCGCTCGGAGCTGGTAGAAGCCGAAGCGCTTCCCGTTCGAGACAATGACTGCCGTCTGGGTCGTCACGAGCGTCGTGGACGTGAACTTGGCTCCCCAGTGCTCGAAGAACACGGACGCGCACTTCTTCGCGTCGTTGCACACGGTCTTCTCGTCCGTGCGCATGTTGAACTGCGTGAGCGAGACGTCGATGCCCGTCTTGGCGTCTTTCTCGTCGCTCGTCAAGTCCGAGTGCCACTTCGTGCCTTCGAGGTCCTCGTACCAGCCATTTCGCCAGGCGCCGCCGGGGCGATTGAGCCACGCGATGGTCTTCGCCTCGCGACCTGCGCGAGTGACGACCACTGCATTCGGAGACGTGCTTGTCTCGTCCGTGTACTCGCCCACGAGGCGAAGCACGCACGCGCTGCCGTCCCAGCCGGGCACCACGAACCGTGCCGTGTAGCAGTTGTCCCAGTACGGGATCATGAGGATCGGCAGCGAGTTCTCGATCGCGAACGTGTTCGTGCTCTCGATGCCGTCGACGATCCGGAGCTTGTCGCTCGTGACGTTGTAGCCCAGCAGCGTGCATCTGCGCAGGATCGCGTCCATCGTCAGCGCCACCGTGGCGCACGTGTGCGTGTACTTGTCTTTCGCGCCGGCGGTCATGACGCTCGTCGCTCTCTTCACGACGCGAAACCCGCTGACCGACGATCCCGTGGTATCCACGAGCTTGGTTGTCCCTAGTGAGAGCGCGTCGTTGACTGTGAGTGGCAGGTAGGATCGCCCCTGCAAAGCGCACACGATGGATCGGTCGCTGAACGGCTCGTCGTTCAAGCCAGCGATCGGACCGAGACCCTTGAACGGGCTCTGGCCGTAGTTCGCGGGCATCTCGCTCGTCGACGAGTCCCAGAACGCACCGAGGAACTGTGAAACCACGAGAGTGCCGACCGCGAGCCACACGGACCAGTTCCACAGCGCGGCCGCCTGCTGCCAGCAGCTGACGCGCCGTCGCAGGGCCATGCTGCTGCGTCTCCTCTCGCTCGTGGGGTCGTGGGGAGCCACCGCCCACGCCTGGCTCCCACCGAGTCGGAGCTTGGGGACGCTCCGACCTGCTTGGACGGCTGGCTGGCTCGAGTCAGCGACCTTCATGGTTCCGAGCGTGACGACTGCGAGACGTAGGTGCTCGTCTCCCCGAGGCTGACAAAGTTTGCGCGTTGCGACTGCCGCTCCGAAGAAGAAATTAGCGCTGGATGGACGTGCGGAGTCGGCGACGGCATTCCGAAGCGAGGAGCAGCGAAACGGACGCTGTGCTTTCTCCGACGAGATCCGTGTCGAGTTCGAAAAGACAGCAACCGCTCCCGAGCTTCAACCTCTGCGATGCGCGTCTTTGGGATGTTCGATCGTCGCATGGGACTGTGAAAGTGTTGACTGCCCCTCAACGCCGTGAAATGATTTGCGCCCTGACGGTCTTCATCTGTTGGCATGACGAGCATACTGCGGTTAGACGAGGCTCGTGCTCACCGCCGACGCGAGCTTTGCGTTCTTCATAGGCGTCCTCAAGACTCTGGTGCAGTCCACTCGTTCGCCGACGGGGACAGCAAGGTTGAGGTTACGAGGCAGGTCACATCAAGAACGCTGTCAGTGAGATCAAATTGGATGTAAATTGCTTCCCACTCTCTTTCCAAAACGAGGGGGCACGCGTCTCGGCTGCTGGGAGCACGCTTCTCGAAGTGACACTTGGCAACGCTTCGTACAGCTGTCTTTCGCTCTGGCTGCGGGTGTGAAGAGCGAACTCAAGCGCCTAGCTCCGCGTTGATGAGGTCCACGAGCTTGTCGAGATCCGCGAGCCCTTTCTTCACCTCGAACGTTCGGAGCGCGCCTGAAGCAGCAGCGTCGTAAAGCAGAGTCCAACGTCAGCACTCGTATGCAGCTGAAAGGAAGGACAGTTCACAGTGGTGGACTTCGTGTCGTACCGGTGGCCGTGTAAAAGTCTATCAACGGCGCAGTCTCGTCATTGTAGACTTCCAATCTGCACACGAGAGACACATGTGAGCGATCATTGACAACTAGCACAAACACCAGCGCTCGACAGAAAACGAGATCGCAGTACCGCTGCTGGACGATCTCTGCGCTGTCATCCGGTCGCTGCACGAGCGTCGCGGTGCCGCACTTGTCGCAGACGCCCGCCACCTTCGGGAGCAGCGGCGGCATGTTGTACTCGCCGTGGTTGATGTGCGCGACGTTGAAGCCCGAGCCGCAGCCCGTGCAGACACTGCGGTGCGCGAAAAGAAGCGAGTTCCCATGTGTCAGAGTGAGTTTTCACATTCGCCAGCGATCGTCTCCAGAGGCGACGGACAATAAACAAGCAAATGAGCCCACCGTCGACCACTGATCTTCTCCGTGAGGATCCACTGCGGCAAGTCGATGTTGACGACGAGGTCCAGCTTCGTCACCTGCAGATACATACCACCACAGCGGTTATCGCATGAGCATCATGCTGCATTCGCATCGCTGGCGGTGACGAAATTTGGGATCAACTCACCCGTTGGAACTCTTCTGCTTGCGGCACGTTGCGAGGAAAGCCGTCCTGTTGTTGCATCGACATCAGCACAAATGAATAGATTGACGATCAGCGCTGCGCTTTAGCCGTCCATACGGCAGTGGGCACTGCGCTACGCACCAGAATGAATCCGCGCTTCGCGTCGTCGAGCGTCAGGCGCTTCTCGACCTGCACGACAGCATTCCATCGCAAACATACGATCAGCATTCTTCATACAGAGCTCGAAGCGACAACATCAAGCTGCTCACCATGTCGAGGATCACCTGGTCCGGCACCAACGCGCCGCGGTCGTTGTACGCCTGCGCAGTCAATCAAGCACACAGCATCGTCAGCCATCCAGCTCCACGCGCATTTGTACACAAACACACACACACAGCAACACCAACGTGCCTTGATCTGCTCGCCGAGGTGCGAGCCAGTCTTGATCTCGTGGCGCACGAGGTCGCCCGTGGAGATGGTCGGGATCTGCAGCATGGGCGCGATGCGACTCGCGTACGTGCCTTTGCCCGCGCCTGGCGCGCCGAGGAACATGATCTTGAGCGAGCGCGCGGCGGCAGGCGCGCTGCTGGTGCTGAAGGCGCGCATCGTGACGCTGGGCTCTGCTGCTGCTGGCGAAGACGCGAATGCGGAAGTGGCGGACGCTCGCGCGTGTCGGCGGCTCGCTCGGCGCTCTCGCAGTGCGCGTCTGTGACGCACCGTCGCTGACTGCCGTCAATCAAAAAATGGGAAACGCAATACATTTCGGTTGTCAAGTTCAAACAAGATAAAGAGGACGAAGGGGCATAAAGTTTACAAGTGTCTGTGAAATATTTACCCTCTTATTCGTTTCAGCGCAGTGAAGCCGCGTATACATGGACTCCATAGAGCAGATCAGAGGTGAATGCGGATGGGATTTATTCGCTAACGGCCACAGCGAGAGAGAACGACGAGAAGCGCTCGCTCTGTCTCTGTGGACGAGCAGGACGAGCGGAGCGGCCATGGCGATCTACTACTGCCTCGTGGCGAACAAGAACTGCCCGCTGGCCGAGTACAGCAACGGCGGCGACAAGAAGATGGGCGAGATCGCGCAGAAGCTGCTCAAGAAGCTCAACTTTGAGGAAGCGTCCGTCGAGTCGGTCGCGTGCGAGGGCAAGACGTACAGCTATCGCGTGGAGGACGAGGTCGTGTACGTGTGCGTCACGGACGAGGCGTTCGGCAAGAGGTGCGGTGGCGTTGTTATGCTGTGTGCGTGTCGAGTGATATTGTGGCGTCATGCTGAGCTGACACGAGTGGTGTGACTTTTATTCATATTGTTCCTTGCTGCGACTACCAGCTCGGCGGCGCTGTTCTTGAAGCACATCAACCAGATCTTCGACAACGAGTTCGGCATCCGAGGCAAAGCCACGAAGCTCAAGCTGGACCTGAACCGCGACTTCGCACCGACGCTCAAGAAGCAGATGGTGCGTGTGCGCGCGATCACCACGAGCAGCTCTGCTCTTTTCTAGCAAACGGTTGCACCCAGGGAAGGCTAGTGTGCTACGCGTCTATGATGCTGAACATGCCGTGCGTGTACTCGTGCGCAGGAAACGTACTCGTCTGCTGCTGGGGCGGAGAAGCTGCAGGCGCTGAAGAAGGATCTGGACAGCGTCAAGGACAACGTGAGCCAGAACATCAGTACGTCTCCCACAGCCCTTCTGCTGGCTGCTCCTCCTCATCCTTTCGCAGCAGACTGACTAAGAGCAATCCTGCAACCCTGTGTATGGCACAACGTAGGCAAAGTACTCGAGCGCGGCGACAAGATCGAGCTCTTAGTGGACAAGTCGGAGCAGCTGAGGTGCGCTTCTACTGATGCTTGCGTGCGCTCGCGTGACTGAGCATGCCGAGGAGCTCAGTCTACTCTTCCTCTATCGTGTATTTCCTATACAGCTCGCAATCTGCGGCGTTCGCGCAGACGAGCAGAAGCCTCCGGCGCCACCTGTGGCTGCAGAACATGAAGATGACGATCGCCATCGGCGTCGTGATTCTGGTGAGAAATCCTTGGTCACTTTCTCTCTCTCCTCGCTGCTCTTAGGTCAGTCGCCCTCGTTGCCACAACTGACCCAATGCGTCTGCCATTGTCTTGTATGCTTCCACCAGCTCTTCCTCGTCCTGGTGTTCCTCTACATCAAGAAGAAGGTCACGTAAACCCATTCGCAAGCAATCTATTATTTTGGCTTGTCCTTGGCATCTCTGTCGCTCTCCCTTCGCGTGTGAGCTAGTCGCTCTTGTTGCTGTGAAGCGCGGTCTTGTGTGCCGATGAGGACGACGACAGCAGCAGCTTCAGTCCACACAGAGTTGATACAAGGAGCACGGCGCTGCAGCCGCAAAAGAGCTGGTCGCTCGTCAAGTGGTTCGCGCCGCCAGTGCCCAGCACGACCAGGAGGTTCGTCGGCAGTCGGAAGAGACCGAGCGTCGTGCTGAGCCCTTCGGATGGGAAGTAGCGGCTCCGGAGCGTGCCGCAGCACGGCGAGAACGCTCCAATGGCGAGCTGTTTTTCGTAGCGACAGTCAGGATTCAGCAGAGTTAGCTCGTTCACAACCTTTCCGTCGAGTGGGTGCGATGTCACGACAAACAAGCACTTCATCGTACCTCAAAAGCGAAGAACGCGCCGAGAATCCACTTGTAGGAGCCCGTGACTGTGGGGACGAGCAGCGCCGCGACGGAGACAGCGCACAGCACACAGACGAGCAGCTCTTCGCGCACTCTGCTGCCGATCTGGTCGAAGAACTTGCCACCGATCGCGATGCAGAGCATGAAGCTAGAGAAGACGAGTCCGCTCGGAAGGATGCCGGATGGCACGACGGCTTCCAGCGTTGGGTACCACAGGAACACTGTCGCGTTCAGCGCAAGGCGGCAACAAGAAAGCTAGAGTCAATGTGACGAGCGCATCGTGGCATGGTAACAGAATGAAGACGTACCGAAGACGTACATCGCTCCGTCGAAGAGCGAGTAGCACAAGCCCAGCGCGATGGCATCCGCGGTCAGTCGCGAAGACCCTGAACTCGGTTTGGCACTGGACCTGGACGCTCGAGAAGAGTCTTTGGAGGCGGCTGGAGATCCGTAGTTCTCGGCCCAAAGGCAGACAAGCACCGCCGCGAGCGTCGTGACGACCACTGCGAGGCGGAACGGACCGATCTCGCCGAACGCGTCAGCTGCAGCCTGAGCGGTGAAACCCGCGAGCACAGCGAGGATGCCGTTGCCCTCGGACGCGATCGCGAACGTTTTCGGGATCAGCTCTTCCGCAAAGCCTGGGCATTGGACGCGACGATGGAAAGAGCATGCATGCGTCATGTGAATAGCCATCGCTCAGCATCCCACGCAGATCATAGCATAGATCGCGCGACGCGCACCTCTGGCTCGGTGCTCCGTGACCATCCAGCTCTCGAACGCAGAGAAGAGCAGCGACGTGGAGACCCCGCCGAGCACCCGTCCGACGAGCAGCACGTTCATGTCCGGGACGTTCTCCAGCAGGTTGATGACGATCTGGGATCACACGGAACTCATCAGCAGAGGCAATTGAAGAGGAGCACTCAGCCCTGACGCTCTCATTGCAGACCCGCGAGGCTTGCAACTCTCGTACCTCGAGTGCGCAGTACACGAGACAAGCGTTGCGTCTTCCGTAGCGATCGACGGTCGGACCGATGAAGTTGCCGAACACCGCGGACGACAGGAAGCCCGTGAGGAAGAGCGCGCTCACGTTGACACCGTAGCTCTGTTGTGAATCCAGCACATGGCCGATGGTTCAGCCTCCTCAAATGCATCTCCGCCACACAGGAGGCGCAGCAGGACGCAACGAAGCGCGAGCCCGTACCTGATACAAGCTGTACATATGCGTGCCCTGCAGCCAGTCGGCAAACATGACGAGGAAGTAGACGGCGAGGTACTGGCGTCGGAAGCGCTCGAATGCGGCGTCGCCAGCGCTCGACTTGCGCGCGTCAGCTGGCGACGACTGGCGGTGCTTCTTGGTCACCACGCGCTGCAGCAGAGCTCTGTCCAGCGCGTGCATCGCTGCGAGCACGAGTAGTAGCGCCAGGCAGGACGCAGACGCCCATCGCGGCCACTGGCGCTCGCGCTCGAGCCACGTCGTGAGCACCTCGAGCATCGATCGCGGCGAGTTGTGGACGCTTCAAGTATGCACTGAATATCTTTGTGTCGCTGATCAGACTCAGACCGGAGGCTCACAATACAGACTCAGATGCGATCTGATACACAAACACGGTCCATTCAAACAGGCGTCCATTCAAAAACGAACAAGCAGAAGCAGCAGAAGCAGAGCGACATGGACGTGCTGAGCTCCAAGACGATCAGCGAGAAGGACGCCGCGAAGATCCTCAAGAAGTTCGTGGACGCCAAGGAGGAGGAGGAGAACACCGACCTCATGGTGCGTGTCCTTTGCTGGCGCTTCTGGTGCGCTGGGTGGTAGCATGGATCGCTTGGTGACATGCGCTCGTTCGCTGCTCATGTGGCTGTGTGTGCTGCATGAGTGGCCAACTGGAGCTGGACTGCGCATTGCAGCTGCATGGACGCGTAGTGAAAGGTCGCGAGCTCCTGCTAATTGTGCTATGCGTGTGTGCGATTGCGTGTGCGAGCAGATGAACGACGAGGTGAAGTTCCAGTTGGCGCAGGTGCTGGAGCACCTGGAAGGCAAGCCGAAGAAGGTCGAGCCTGTGGAACAAGTTGAGGAGGACGACGAAGAGACGGAAGACGAGTAGAGCGCCGAGTGTGTGTCTCTCTACCTCTCGCGATTGCGCTGCGCGCCTTCGTTGAATTATGATGCTCGATAATCGAAAGACTCCTAACGTTATGTGAACAAACCAGACTCCCCACTGTCACCATCGCCACAGACGCAGCGCATTTCGGTGACGAGCCAGTCAGTCGCTCACCAAGAAGGCGCGCGTCGCTCTGCAGCGCGCCAGGTTCAGTGCTGACGCACCGCACAGCGTCTCTCGTCTCGGGTCGGGCTCTCTGGTGTCCATTCCATTGAGGAGCCAGTCGGTCGATTCAACAGCGAGAGTATCGGCGCGAGTGAGTGGCCACGCAGCAGTAGCAGCAAATTTTGCTGGTGCAGATGCGATCGAACAGTCAGATCGAGTCCTCACCGACTTTACATGGACCTCGTCCATACATGCGCGGACTTCAAGTTCCGGCATGTTTGGTCCGCGCTGTGAAGTGCTCGCGGCACATGAGCTAATGCGCCGTTGGTCCGAGCCAGCGAGCGGCTGTGTATGTAGATAGCGGGTAGCAGTGTCAGTCCGTGACTGCCGCCATCCGAGATCGCGAGCATGCGCATGACGCGAAGCGCACGGTTCGTGGTGTCTGATGCCCGAGCGGCTCTTCGTCCCGAGCCCGATCGTCCGTCAATGCGGAAAAAAGGATCAGTCGCCCAATCGAGTCAGCAACGACTCGCATTTTCACACGTCACATGCTCTCGTCGGATTCGCTGAAAGTTAATCGTCTCTCTCTCCCATTGGCTGAAACCCTGTCGAGCGAGAGATTCGGTGACCAGCGTCCAGCTGGGCGGGAAATGCGGATGAGTGCAACGACAACGAACAACGCAGAGGAGAGGCGCGGCGTGTGCGCGACGGCACAGGCAGCCGCGGGCTCAGACTGCGCGCGTCGATCCGTCGGCATGGACGGCACTCGCTCTCTGTCGTCGCGAGCAGAGAGTGTGCGTCAGGCGGCCCCTCTCTCTCTCAAAGGCAATCCGCATCCGCCGCCGTTGCGCGGAAAGCCGCCGAGCCCGCACTCTCGGATTCCGCATTCGCCCGACACCCGCACGCGTCTAGACGCAGACGCGCAGACACGTAGAGCAGCATGGCGGAGCAGCGCGTGTCCAACGTCCTGCCAGAGTTCGCCGTGAGCTACAAGCCCTACCATGAGGGGCTCGCGAACAAGGACGCCATCACGGGCTCCGTGCGCCTGAGCGCGCCGATCGGCGTCGGCAACCGCTACAGCGGCGACGACGACGAGGCGTCGGACGACCCGGCGTGGTACTCGGCCCCGCGCGGCAGCCTGCAGCCAGCGCTGCCGTCCAACATCCTGAAGAAGCACTCGGCGTCGTCGCTGTCGTCGTCGACTGCCACTGGCGCGTCGAGCAACCCGGTGTCGCCGCAGCCGTCGCTCGGCGCGGGCCACGGGCAGCACGACAGCAGGGACGAGGACGAAGCAGACGGAGAGGACTACTTCCCGCCCATGCCCAAGATGGGCATGCCGCACCCGCCGCAGCGCCGCTCGATGCAGATCCCGATCCCGAAGCGCAGCTCGCGTAGCGGCAAGAACGAGGTGAAGCGCCTGTCGTTCGAGAAGAAAAGCCCGGCCAACTCGCTCAGCTCGCCGCAGATCACGTCACCTCGCGGCTCGTCTGCGAACGCGGAGCGCGAGTCACTCTCGCTGGACATGATGCGCGGGTCCATGGACATCAGCGAGCTGAGCTCGTCCGGATACCGCGAGTCCGCAAACACTGGTGGGGCGTCAGGCTACCGCGAGTCCATGAACGTCGGCAGCGCGCTCAAGTCGTCCGGCTACCGCGAGTCCATGGATATGAGCGGCGGCTTGCACGGCTCGGGGTACCGCGAGAGCATGATGCGCTACCGACCGAGCGATCTAAACGCGTCCGACATGTCGAGGAACCTCATGGGACGCGACTCGCTCGCCGTGGACGCGGCAGACCTGCTCTCGAGTAGCCGCGGGTCGGTCGCCCACTTCGGCGCTCGGCAGACTGACGACGGGCTGTCGGACTTCCTCAAGGCTGCGCGCACGGGCAACCTCCTGGTGCTCAAGGCGTCGCTGCAGGACCCGACGACGGACTTCAACCAGCGTGACCCGGTGCACGGGCAGTCCGCTCTCCACATCGCGGTGCGCTTCGGGCAGTTCGCGGTCGTGAAACTGCTGTGCCAGAAGAAGTGCCGCAAGCTCCTGATCGACAGCGTGGACAACCGGCAGAACACGCCGCTGCACCTGGCGGCCGCCAAGTCGCGCCGCGTGACCAAGTTCCTGCTGGAGCAAGGCGCGTCGGTGACGAACGTGAACACGCGCAACCAGACGGCACTTGGCGTGCACATCCTGACGGCACGCCGCGACGAGCCGCTGATCGCCGAGATGCTGCTGCAGCACAAGTCGGACCCGAACGCGCCGCTGGACGCGAGCACGCTAATCCACAAGGCTGTGGACATGTCGCTGTACGAGATCGCATACCGGCTCGTGCGCTACGGCGCGCGCCTGGACATCAAGGACGAGAACGACAAGATGGTGTTCGACAAGGTGAACCGCAAGGTGCTGCGCCACCTGTTCAGCAAGATCTCGTTCCCGCCCGTGTGGGTGCCGGACGCCGAGCGCAAGACGTGCATGCTCTGCTCGCGCAAGTTCAACCGGTTCAACATCGGCATCCGTCGACACCACTGCCGTCACTGCGGCCGCATCTGCTGCGGCCAGTGCTCGCACGTGTCGGTCGAGAGCGTCAAGTTCCCGAAGACGTTCGAGGACCGGCTGAAGAAGGGCAGCGCGTCCACGAACAGCGACAAGAAGCGCGTGTGCAAGACATGCAGCGTCGTGTTCAAGGAGCGCGAGGAGCCGCAGGAGGAGAAGAAGTGGGGCGACGAGTTCGTGCAGAAGGTCATGGGCTGCACGTGGGAAGAGATCGAGGGCCAGCAGAACGCGCCGCGACGAAGCTCCGTCGTGTGAGCGACTGGAGGCGAGAGGGCACCCAGCAGCGTTGTGTCATGCATGTATGTGTACGTAGCGTGTAAAATATCAGTACAACCAACCGACCTGCCGCTAAACCTCAGCCTTGTGTGGTCCAGCAAGCCGCTCAGTCAAAGCAGCCGAAGGAGATCTGGGACATCGCGACCGTGGGCTTCTGCTTGAGCGTCGCGAGCCGCTCGCGGTACTGGAGCCCGTAGTTGATCTGCTCCTTCTTGGCGCGCGGCAGCTGCGCCGGCGGCGTCGGCGGCTTGATCGACAGCTTCTGGCTCGAGTGACCCATCATCATGCGGTGCGCCGCCGCGATCTGCATTGGTCCAGGCACGGCGATGGGCTTCTTCTCCGCCGGCACCTGCTGCTGCTTCTGCGCGCCTCGGAGCGGCGGGAGTGAGAAGCCGCCGCCGTCGTCGTTGTTGCCGCCGGCCTTGCGGTGCTGCAGCGGCGCCGAGAAGCGCATCTGCTGCTCGTTCATGTGCTGCTGCGACGCCTCGAGCATCTTCGTGTACTTGCAGTGCGCCAGCACGTCTTGAGAGAAGGTTGGGTACAGCAGAGTGTAGTCCACGAGGCTCTCCTCGTTCTCGTCGAGGGCGACCGCTGCAGTCTCCGGAACGTCTCCGCCTCCAAGAGCGGCCGAACTTTGGGGACCTGCGAGCGCGCCTCTCGCGAACTCGTTGATGGGCTTGCCATACTTCTGCAACATGTTGCGGTTCAGCTCTTCCTGCGCGGCGCCGTACTTTGCGACGATCTTGTCCAAGTCTCGGAGACGCTCCGGGTTGAACTCCTTGTAGTAGCCTGTGAGTGCGAAGCGCAGCTCCTCGGCGCTGAGAGCCTGGTAGCTTTGCGTTGCTCCAGCTGCAGCGCCGCCGCCACCACGTCGATCCTGCTTCTTCGGAGACGAGGTGTCGACAGCGACCTCCTGCTCAGGCTGCTCCTGCTTCCCTGCTGCCGCTGCTGTGGAGTGGATCTCTGGCAGCTGGTTGTCGCTCGTGCTGCTGCTGCTGCTCGCTGCTGGCACTGCTGAAGATGCACCATAGAGCCGCATCTGCGTGGAGCGCGCTTGCTCGGCGTCGTAGCGCTCCTTGTCGTCGGCCGAGATCTTGAGAATGTCAAACGTCTGCGAGATCAGGCGCTCCTTGATGTTCCAGTCGAGCGGCGAGTCGCAGCCGAAGCTCGGGAGATGGTTCACTTCGAGCAGCCACGGCCGTAGGCTCTCGTCCACGAGCACGTCCATGCCGAGAATCGAGAACGACGACGACGGCGGCGGAGCTGGGCCACACGACGACGAGCCACTGCTGCTAGTTTCGTTCGCACTGGCGGGTCGGTTCGGGTCCGCGCCGTAGAGCTGCTGCGACGAAGGGCCACCGGGCGACGCTGACACGCACGAGGACTTGCGCAGGTTCTTGGCGAACGTCGAGCGGTACTCCTGCGCAAGCAGTGGCTGCACGGCCAGGATGGACTTGAGGCAGATATCGCCGATCTTGTCCCAGAGCGCGTCGACGCGAGCCTCGTCGAAGGACTCCTTGAGCCACGCGAAGAACCAGCGCAGCGAGCGCTTGCTGCCGTTGCCGTCCTCAGTCGCGTTCTTGTTCACCTCGAAGTTGTTGGCGTGCTTGTTCACGGCGTAGTTGGTCAGGTGCATGAAGCGCTGCTCCATGTTGTCGGCGTTCGGTGTCACGTAGTCCGCCGTGCACATGCGCACGAGCCCGTCCTTGAAGAGGTAGACGCGCAGCGGCGTGCAGGACGTCACGAGCACGTAGATGCGCAGGTCGAACTTCTTGCCGGCGATCAGCAGCGGCCGCGCGATGTACTGCTGCGCCACGAGCACGTCGGCGCGGTTGATCTGGCTCAGGTTGCGCGTGAGGAACACGCCGCGGCCCTGGCACGAGTGGTCGGGCTTGACGATGAACGTCTTCTGGCTCACGCCGTCACCGTTGAAGTGCGTCTGGAAGTCGTGGAAGTCGAACGGCAGGATCCACGTCCGGGGGCAGAAGTCGTACTCGTCGGGAAAGAGCTTCTTCATGCGCTCGAAGTTGCGCGCGAGCTTGGACTTGCGCGCGAGGTTGGACATGCCCGGGAAGTGGTTCACCTTTTGGTACGGCAGCAGGATCTTGAACGTGTTGAGGAAGTCCGGCACGTCGATCCAGTGGAGGTTGCACGACGCCACGCCCGCGCGGTCGCTCTCGTCCGTGACCATGTGCCAGCCGCGGTCGCGCGCGATCTTGCGCACCACCTCGTACTTGCAGAGCGTGAGGTTGATGCGCACGCGCTTCTCCTTCTTCCTGCTCGGTCTGCGGGCTGCCGTCGGATCCATCGCGTCCGCCGAGGTGTTCTGGAAGGAAGAAAGAGAGAGAGGAAGAGGATGCACCGACGGCTGCGGCTCACATGCACGGGAGTCGCTGGCTGCGTGCGGCTGCTTCACGTGTGAGTCAAGACTCTTTACGCGCTGGCGTGTCCGATAAATGCATCCGCGAGCCTGCGTCTGAGAGCCATCGCCAGCGCCAGCGCTGGAGCTAATTCCGTCCCGAGATCAGCTTGCATCGGAGTTGCCTGTCACTGTCTCGGCTATTTTCAGTAGCTGCTGCTGGCGACGCCAAACTGCCACGGCACAAGAAGAACGGGACAGCCTCGGATGCACGCAAAGGAAAACACACGTGTACTGCTTGGTAGAGCGGACTGCTCTGTGCCTACTGGAAGCAGCGCTTCGCACCTCTTTTTCTCCCACTCTTCGAACCTACAACGCGCTCTTGATGATCGTGTTGAACTCGGGCTTGAGCGACGCGCCGCCGACGAGGAAGCCGTCGACGTCCTCGAGCGCGATGAGCTCCGCGCAGTTGGCGCCGTTCACCGACCCGCCGTAGATGATGCGCACGCGCGGCGCCACAACCGCCGACACCTGCGCCGCGATCCACTCGCGCAGGTTCTTGTGAGCCTCCTGCGCCTGCGCCGGTGTGGCGACGACGCCCGTGCCGATCGCCCACACGGGCTCGTACGCGATCACGACGCGCTCCCAGTCCTTCTCGCTGATGATGCTCGCGAGCGCCTGTGTCTGGCGCTTGAGCACCTCGAGCGTCTGGCCGCCCTTGCGCTGCTCGAGCGTCTCGCCGATGCAGAAGATCACCTTGAGCCCGAGGTCGAGCGCGCGCTTCGTCTTCTTCGCCACGATCTCGTCCGTCTCGCCGTAGTACGCGCGGCGCTCCGAGTGGCCCGTGAGCGTCCACGTGAGTCCAAAGTCTGTCGAAGTAGCAACAGCAGCGCACACACAAGAGAGATGACAGCATGAGCACGGCGGCGGCTCATTATAAACATGACAAAGCACAGCACTCCAGCCGCACCGAGCAGCTGCTCCGCGGCGATCTCGCCCGTGTACGCGCCAAAGCCCGTGAGGCTCACGTTCTGCGCGCTCACGGCGATGTTCTTCTGGATCAGATCCTTCGTGAGCTGCAGGTGCAGCGCCGGCGGCGCCACGATCACCTCCACCTGCGACAAGTTCACTTCGCTTTTGTTGAGGATGTCGACTAGGTCACGCACCGACTGCTTCGTGCCATTCTGCGCATGCCATGCAAAGAGAGAGAGGAGAGGAGATAGAATCGTCCCGTGGAAGAGGTCAGTCACGCCAGTCCACACAGCTCCACTGATGACTCAGCGACACTAGCCACGTACGCATTTCCAGTTGCCGCCGATCACATATTTGCGTCCGCCTGCCATTGCTGCTGCTAGTTGTCGCGGTCTGAGTTCTCTCGGCTGTCTGTCGCTTGCGCTGGAGCTCGTGGATCGTCGAATGGCGACGTGTGGTGAGCTGCTCGTGTTTCGAGGTTCAACCAGAGTTTTGTTTACGAGCGAGCCAGCAGTGCCCCCGGGGTGCAAATCCAGATATCGAACGAGTGATGTCGACGCGTCACGACCTCAGAATGAAGGTCAAAGTGAAGCCACATCCAGGGTGTCCAATCATGCAAGACGCACGCCAGCGCATTGCACAGGACAAAGGACACACTGAGCCCTGCAATGCTCTCGACGACTGCCGTATTTACAATATCAATAACGCCTCGACTGCGCTGACGAGATCCACAACCGTAAACACCGGAGGCTAGTCGCTGATGTCGATGATCTCGGGCTCGGCGAGCCTCCGCCGCTTCTTCTTGCCGCCATTGCTGGCTTGCGCAGGCGTTTTCTTCGGCAGCGGCGCCGCGTCACCCTTTGACGACGGCTTCATCAGCACACGCAGCTGGTTGCTCAGCAGACGCCGGTGCGACGAACCCACCACGAGGTAGCAGATCGTGTTGTACGCAGTGTAGCTGATCTCTGGCTGGAGCACGTTCCTGCACATCGCAGCATAAAGACAGGCACGCATCAATTGGAGTCAATATCGAGCCGTGACTGTGTCGAACAACGCGCTCGACATGGCACGCACTTGATCATCAGGTTGATGATGAGGCGTTCGCACTGGTCACGGGAAATGGTCGACAGCGGCGGCTCCAGGTGCTCCCAGTCCTGCGCAAACTTCTTCGCTTTGAGCTCGTCGACGAGCTGCTTCATCGTCACTCGTCTCTCCCTGCATCAGCGAATCGAGTAACACGTGAGGATCAACCGCATGGAGGCAGATGGGTGGGATACACGGGCATGGATAATAGAGGCGCACATGCGCTTTGCCTCCGTGATGACGCTGATCATGGCTTTCGCGTGCTCAGAATAGTCCACCTCCTCCACTTCGCGGGAGCTGTGGATGCAGTTGTCGCACGTCTGCTGGCACATCGTGTCGGGATCAAAGTCCTCTCTGTGACGCAGTGTCCACACGAAAACAAACCACAAATGAGACGACGATCACAGTAATCCAAAGGAACACACAGATGCGACGCACGTACTCAAAGTACTTTGCCATGATCCCATGGCGGCAGCGTTCCTGCTCCTCGCCGTACTCGATCATGAGCCGCAAGTTGCGCATCCCACCCGTCTCTGCGTGTACGATGTTGCACACGCGGATGACGTCGGACGCGCGGTACATCAGCACGCACCGCGCAGCGCTGCCGTCGCGGCCAGCGCGTCCCGACTCCTGGTAGTACCCTTCCATAGACTGCCAGGCATTGGAAAAGAAAAAGAGTCGACACAACGCTCACGCTCATTGCGGAAATACACGCACACGATTTGCACACCTTTGAGAGCGTGTAGTGGATCACGAAGCGCACGTCCGGTTTGTTGATCCCGAGACCGAACGCGATGGTCGCGACGACCACCTGGAGCCGATCGTTCACCCACGAGTGGTGCGTCTCCTCCTTGTCCTCCATGAACGCGTGGTAGCACGCTGCGCGGATGCTGTGCTTGCGCAGTTCAGCGGCGACCTGCTCGGTCTCTTTCCGCGTCAGGCAGTACACGATGCCCGTGTCGCTCGGCGAGAACGACTGCACGAGCTCCACCAGATTCGCCAACGCTGTCTCGTCTCGTGCAGGCTTTTCGACAACCTGTGAGAGCAACACATGAGAAGGCATTAGAGGTTTTGCCAGGAGATGAGCGAGCACACAAACGAGACATCACAGCTGCCACGCATCACCTCGTAGAACAGATTCTTCCGGAAGAACGAGGTGCGGAAGAAGACGCAGCGCTGGATCTCCAGGATCGACTTGACGTCCGACACGAGGTGTGGCGTCGCGGTGGCAGTGAGCGCCAGGATCGGAACGCTTGGGAACTGTCGCTTCAGAATGCCGAGTTTGGAGTAATCCTTCACATCCACACAGCACACGAACACATCAGAGCCGAGCTCGAGAGAGAAGGACATGACACACTTCACAGCGGCTCATACGCTGCGGAAGTCGTGCCCCCACTGGCTGCAGCAGTGGGCTTCGTCGATGACAAAGCGGAGCAGCCGACCGCTCTGGTACGCCTTCTCCAGCCGCGACATCAGCAGCTTGCTCTTGATGATCTTCTCGGGCGTCACCAACAAGATCTTGAGCTTGCTCTGCGGATCCAGTAGCTCTCGGTAGACAGCAGAGGCGTCCGCGCGTGACTGGTCGCCGCACATTTGCCGAGCAGCGCCGTCGCCTGCGATCCGGTTGAACAGCATCGCCTGGGAGGAGAAGTAGCAGCATACACCGCAGCAAACAAGAATAAATGATCTATGTGCACACATCACGGTGGTAGAAGGAGCTTGATGTGATACCTGGTCTTGGATGAGCGAGATCAGCGGTGAGACGACGACAGTGAACCCTGCATTCTTGCACCATGCCATCCGTCCAACGACTGTCAGTCGGTGCAGCCAATCGCTTACAGCCACACAGCACCACACTAAGCTCACCTCGTGGAAGAGCGCAGGCAGCTGGTAGCAGAGGCTCTTGCCGCCGCCCGAGCGCATGATCACGAACGTGTCGCGCTTCGAGAGCGTCGCGTTGATCACTTCTTCTTGCACGGATCGGAAGTGCTCCAAGCGAAACTGCAGCAAGCCCGCACATTGCACTCAACGATTCGTAAGCGAGTACGCAAACCAAAGCCTACAGCACCGACATTGCAGACACGACAGCGCACCTGCTCCTTCAGCAGCTCCTGGACGCGACCTGTCCATTCGAACTCCGCCTTCCAGTCCTGCGCGGGTTCGTCCGGAGCTGCTCCTGCCGCGTCGTCACCGTCGAGCGCCAGCACCTGCTGCAGCTCGCGCCGCCGCTCCTGCAGGTGGCTCTGACGTGCGAGCAGCACGCCGATCTCCTGCTCCACGCTCTCCAGCTCCTGCTCCACGAATGTAAGCTCCGCCTCGTCGTCCGCGATCGCCATCGTCACTTTTGGCACAGCGATCTCGTTGCTCAATGTTGCCATTTCAAAGCTGCCCACAATGGAAAATACTGTGCTGATATGGAGCATAATCGAAGTGAATGGATAGATAGGAGTCCATATTGCTATCAGTCAGGTTTATGGGGGATCTGCAGCCAAATACTCTGGTATGACAATGCATATTTCGCTTAGTTGCAAAGTACT
This sequence comes from Globisporangium nagaii, assembly GCA_023335995.1. Lineage (NCBI taxonomy): Eukaryota > Oomycota > Peronosporomycetes > Pythiales > Pythiaceae > Globisporangium > Globisporangium nagaii. The sequence continues at coordinate 32,185 of JAADWH010000041.1, forward strand.
GCGACTCCAACTGTATATAATCAGTAAGTCGCGACCACTTTGTGCTTTTGTCGTATTTAACAGAACCGTTGAATCCATTTGCAAGCATACTCTCTTTTCGTAAACCGTTTTTCGGCATAGTTGGAGAAGAAAACGTGGTTTTCATTAACTCGACGTCGATATGTCTTGGCATATCCTGTAGCCGCATATCGTCTGGACATTATCCCGCAGAGCTCCACAATCCAGTCGGGTTGAAGCGGCGCAGCTCCGAGAAAGCGAGCCAGCCAGCAACCGCCGCTCTCCCGACTGCTCTCCGATCCCAACCGACGAGCGCTCCGCTGCCGCCGCTGGAAGACCGACGCGCGCCTCGGTTGCCCCTACTCACCATGTCGCTGCTCAAGACCTCCACGGTGAGTGTAGCGACTGCCTGCCGCTGCCATCGCGGATCTGGTGTGGGTGCGGATGGATCTCTGACTTTTTGCTGGCGTTCTGTTGCAGGTGAACTTTGAAAAGGTGTGGGAGGACATGCAGCCGCCGCTCGTGTCGCTCGTGTCGGGCGTGCCGCAGACGCTCTCGAACGAGAAGTGGCTCGAGATGTACTCGTACGTTGCGTTTGGCTGTGCTGTCTGGTTGAGTGCGGTGCCGCGGAGGCTGTCGCGTGTGTTTTCGTTGGTGATGTAGAAGGGGAAAGCTGATCGTGTATATATATCACTGTGCGCGAGCAGAAGCATTTACAAGATCTGCACGAACCCTGGCGCGCCGCAGGCGGAGATGCTGTTCTTCCGGCTGAGAGGGCTGCTCGTGGCGAACGTGGAAAAGATCTTGGCGGTTCGTCCACCCTGTCTGGCAGAAGAGAAACAAGATGCCTCGCTGTCGCTCTCGTGGAGACAAAACTGATCGCTTGTGTGCTTCGGCGTGCGTTGTGGAGAGCAGAAACTGCAGAAGATCGATGGCGAAGTGGCGTTTCTGAAGGAGTACTGTGCGTCGTTCGAGTCGTTCACAACCGGGACGAGCTACATCTCCGAGCTCTTCCGCTACCTGGTAACCAAAACCTGCTCATCTCGCACATTTGCGCGCATGATGATCTCGGGTTCTCGCTGCCACAGCTCGCTAACAGATGTCGTTGCTCTCTAGAACCGGTACTGGATCCGATACTCGCACTGCGAGACTGGCGAAGCACCAGTTCCTGGCGTCTTTCCCGTCACAGAGGTGCGCATCTTTTCCATGATGTTTTCCACACGAAAAGCTATGCGTCTAACTCAACTAACTAACTCGACTGCAAACCGCCGTCCAGCTTGCGCTCCACATCTGGAACGACATCGCGTTCGCCAAGCTGAAGAAGCGAATCGTCAACTCGATCGTTGAGATCTACGAAGCCGCCCGCCGAGAGCGCACCGAGTGCTTCGACAACGGCGAGTACGTCGCCAAGACTGTCGAGGTATGTGCTGTCAGCGATTTTTCAATGGCGAAGGTGTTGGAAAACGAGAAAAAAAGAAGCTGAGTTTGTGATCGGCGATGCTCGCGTGCAGACGTACTACGCGCTGGGCTTGTGCAAGCACGATCCGATGAGCTTGTACCGGAACGAGCTGGAAAGTCCGTTCGTGCAGGTAAACACACACACGCTCCTGCTTTACGATGGTTTGTGATGTTTGCAACCTCACTGCTCTCTTCTCGCGCAGCACACCCTCCAATACTACAGCGCTCTTGGCAAGGAGTTGATCTCGAAACTCAGCATCTCGGACTACCTGAAAGAAGTCGAAGCGCTGTGCAGCAAAGAGCAGCGGCGATGCGAAGGACGCATGCATCGGATGTAAGTGCACGCGCACCACTTTGCTTGGCTGGAAATATGGTGTAACGTTGTTTATTGTGCGTGTGCTTCCGTTAGTACCGTCGCGGACATCCGGCAGACATGTTGCGAGGTTCTCGTTGAAGCGCACACCGAGCGGATTTGCGCGGACGCCGAGACGTTTCTGGTGAACAACCAGACCGAAGATCTGCATCGACTCTTCATGCTGTTTTCCGAGCTGCCGAAAGAGCACGCACTGATATCGTTCAAAGTGAGTGGGTTTGTGCGGCTGAAACGATTTCTCGCGTGAGCTTTTTCTTGAATGCTGACGGACTGCTGCCGCTCGTAGAATATTTTGAAAAAGTTCATCGAGCACCGAGGTCTGGACGTGGTGCGAAAGTTCGGGCACGAAGATGCGTCGAAGAATCCGGAAAGCTACATCGAGGCGCTCGTCCAAGTTCGTAACCGATACTTCGATCTGATCAAAGAGACGTTCGGCTTCAACGCGTTGATGAGACGAGCGCTTGACCAGGTGGGTGTGACTGCTTCTCCTTGCTCAATGGTATCTGGAAGAGCTGTGTTCTTGGGCTGACAGTTGTTTCGCTGAACTGCCGAAGGCTTGCCGAGCGTTTGCGAACTCTCACCCCAAGCTGCCAGAGCTGCTCGCGAAGTACACGCACTGCTTGATGTCGCACGACAAGAAGGGTGGCGCGCACCACCAACTCCACCCAGCTGGATCTGGCATCCCGAGTACGTCGCTGCTTTCAGAAGAGACGCTGGAGAAGAAGATCGAGAACATCGGGATCGTGTTCTGCCTCATTGATGACAAGGACGTGTTCAAGAAGTACTACGCGAAGTTTCTGGCAAAGCGGCTCGTCAAAGGTGCGATCGTCGCAGTATGTATGTCATAGTGAGATTAGGATGATCCTGTTGTCGCTAACGCTCATTATCGCTCACTGTGCGAGTAGGCTCTTCGATCGCGAACGACTTGGAAGTGCTCCTGATCCAGAAACTGCGCGATATCTGCGGCCACGACTTTGTCTCCAAGCTGCAGAAGATGCTCAAGGACAAAATGCTCAGCAAGGTGTGTGCTTCTGTTCTCTGTCCGGCGATTGGTTTTGCCAAATACACTGATTGACGTTGGTGCTGGCTACTCACAGGATCTGCTGGACGCGTTCACCGCGTGGATGGAAGAGAAAGACATCGAGCTCCGAAAGGACAGCGAGCAGAATGCGATGGCTATCGGATTCCACCTGTCGATGACATACCACTGCGACATCCTCACTGCCGGCGCGTGGCCGATTTCAGGCACGACAGCAGATGCAAACCTGCTGCTGCCACCAGAGGTGGCAGCCCACATCGCACTCTTCACGAAGTTCTACACCGAGCGAAGCAGCGGACGCAAGCTGCTGTGGATCCATCACGTGTCGTACGGCACGGTGCAGTCGCATTGCTTCGACAAGCGCTACGAGTTCGCACTGAGCTTCTATCAGATCCTGATTCTTCTCCAGGTATGTCGATGTGTGGAAACGCTTGATTGTGCTCCATCGTCGCGCTTACGATTGCTGTGGTGTCCTTGCAGTTCAATGGGTCAAAGGAGCTGAGTCAAGAAGCGCTACTTCGCCTGACGAACATCCAAGCGAGCGACTTGACCCACCATGTCGCCAGCCTCGTGAAGGTACCGTGTTTCGTTGTTTGATCTGTCTGTGGTTGAGATTATGATTCTCTCACCGTCGTTGTTGTGTGTGTGTTCCATCGTGCAGGCGAAGATATTAACTGCAGCGGGCGATGAGGCAAGCCCAGCGTATGCTCTCAACTTTGGTTTCACGAGCCGCAAGTTGAGGATCTCGGTGCGTGCCTGTCGTTTGAATGAGATGTGCCGTTGCTCTGAGGATGGAAACGACATGCGGCTAATGGATGCGGATGCTGCAACCTCCCTCAGGCTGTTCCGAGCGCTCCTGTTGAGTCTCCGAAAGCAGTGCGAGCAACGAGTCGCGAGGTCGAAGAGGATCGGAAGATGACGCTCCAGGCTGCGATCGTGCGCGTGCTGAAGACACGTCGTGACATCATGATGCCGCAGCTCGAGGTCGACGTCGTGGGCATGCTTCGCAGCCAGTTTGCACCGTCGCCAGAGATGATCAAGCAGAACGTGTGCATTCTGATCGAGAAAGAGTACGTGCGCCGCCACGAAAGCAATGAGCACCGCCTGCTCTACGTTGCGTAACGAAGTCGAGCACAAAGGAAAGGTGGCTATGCATCATTTCATTTCTCTACACCAGCGAATGCATCATGAACTGCAAGAGCGAATCGTAGGACTGCGCTAGCACAGGTGCAGCTTGGCGTCCTTGTACCCGTACTTCTCCTTGTACTTGTCGAAGACGCGCACGAGCTCGCTGACGTACTGCTCGTGGAGCTTGTCGATGTCCTCGGGAGTCGGGTTGTCTTTCTTTTGGACGAGGATCGGCTTGCCGAACACCTGGTTGATCGTCACGTCCTTGTGGGGAAGCACGGGGATCCAGCGAGACGATCCGTAGCCCACGAGCAGCGCGACCGAAAACTTCTTCGCGACCATACGGCGGAACGACAGCAGGAAGCTAGCAGACAACAACACACGACGTACGTCAATCCAGTCCGTCAGTCAGTTAGGTGAACTAGTCGTTGCTAGGTATCGAGCACGCATCACCGTACGTTGAGTGCGTGTACAGGTCGGTCTCTCCGAAGCCGTAGCCGGGGACGATCGGCGTGCCGTACTTGAGCGCCAGGCGGATGTGGCCCTTGCGCTTCTGCACGTAGATCGTCTGGTCGCCCCGCTGCGAAAGCATCTGCTCCGCGATGCCGCCCACGAGGATCACGAGGCTCTTCTCGCTCTGGAGCACGCGCTCGGCAACCTTGCGGTTCGCGTCGACGCAGCCGAGCCACAGACAGTACTCGCGGTAGAGCGGGATGCGGAAGACGACCGATGCGGCGAGGTGGCTGCGCGACGCCATCGGCGACAGCTCGTGGAACGCTGTGAGGACAGATGCAAGCACAGTCAGCACCAGCGCGACCCAAGACACAAAGAGAAGGAGATGTTGATCAGCCACACGTACACGGCGTCGAGGAGCCCTGCATGAGGATGCCGTGGTGCGCAGAGAGGAGCCCGTGCGGGTGCGAGCAGAACATGTACTGCTTCTTCGGGTCCACGGGCTCCTCGTATTCAAGCGTCATCGGGATGCCCGAGAGGTGCTTCTGGCAGAACGCGGCGAACGCCGGCCAGTACCGCTCCCCCGTCAGCTCCGAGCCGTCGAGATACGACGGCAGGTACAGGGCGAGGAGCACCGCGGCGGCCGTGAGCTTCGCGCTCGCATGCAGCGCGGTGCAGATCGCGAGCGTGGCCATGGCCAGCGCCACGGCAGTCGCCCACACAGACTTCTTCCTCCCCGGCATCGCGCAGCTCGCTTGGATTGTGTCGGCCACAGCAGCCACGTTGGCTTCTGCTTCGTTGTGACGTGGGATCAAGATGTGCGATGGCATCATCCTCAGACTCCGAGCTGAGACTGTCTGAGTCCATCGTTGCTGCCATCACGAAACGCCGCGACCTTTGGCTGATTCCACAACGCTCTCCATCGTCGCCACGCGAAGCCCACCTCCGCGCATCACGACGCCAGCGCACGCCGTCCACGTACGACGCAGGGAAAGAGAGAGCGAACAGCGCTTGAGTGGATGGAGCGATTCCAGACGCGCCTGCACTGAACGTCCTATAGAACAAGGTAGCCATGAACGTCGACGAGGAGCTCAAGTACTCGTACTCGTCCAAGCCGCGCGCGGTGCAGACGAGTCGGGTCAAGTCGGCAGGGTGAGTGAGCGAACGCCGCTTTACATAACGAGCCCTAGCGAACTGTAAAGTGCGGTCGCTGACGATCCTGCTTGATGCATACGAACGCGCTGTGCAGGAAGCTGCTGCCGCCGAACATCATGCACGATCCGCGCGTGGTGCGTGGCAGCATGTTCGCTGGGGTACGTTTGCAATCTCAACCTCAATCGCTTTGAAACGAGACGCTACTTTGTTGTATCGTGCTGATCATCGCGGTGTGTGGAAATGGTCCACCAGCACGCGCCGCAGCCTCCGCCTGCGCGCCGCAACAGCGACGAGCGCGAGCGCGCGAAGAAGCGCCGCGGCAGTGGCAGCATCTCCACGGGCAAACACCGAGCCAAGAGCATCTACGAGGCGCAGAAAGTCGCGTCCTACACATGTGCGTACGCATGCGATTCTATTCTTTCTGTGTATTTGGTAAAGCTTGTCCACTTACTCGGTGCGTGTCTCTCTCATGTCTGCATGCAGTCACGCCGTTCTCGCTCGAGGCGAACTTGGTGGAGCAGCTCCCTGCCGTCCCGGAGCGCGAGACGTCCAGCCAGACCGACGCGTTCGTGCCTCGCGTCATCAGCTCGAACCAGAAAGGCGTCACTGCCGACGGCGCGTTCCAGCGGCCGAAGGTTGGCGTGGACTCGAGCACTCAGATCGAGGACTCGGACAAGCTCTTCAACTTTGACGTCGAGGTGCGGCCGCTGCTCAACGTGCTCGTGAGCAAGACGATCGCGCAGGCGCTGGCTGAGGTGAAAGAGGAGCAGGAGATGCTCAACATCCGCGCTGATCGCGACTCGCTGCGCAGCATGAAAGCAGAGGAGGCGCGCGCCGACCGAGAGCTTGAGGAAGCCGCGAAGGTGGCACATCGCGCGAAAGAGGAGACCAAGCGCGCGCAGGAGCTCAAGCGGCAGCGGCGCAAGGTCATGAGCGACAAGGTGGTCGCGTGGCAAATCGCGCACAAGCTGCTCGTGCCGCAGGTGATCGCCGGGACGCACAAGGCGCTGGAAGAGCGAGGCGTGTTCTACGACCTGCTGCAGCGCGAGCTCTGCCAGTGGCTTGCAGCGGACGTGTTCGCTGGCGCCGATGCCAAAGTGCAGCTGCGCCGGTTGTCAGCGCTGCTGCTGGACGGTGAGTGCGTGCTGCTTTGAATTGTTGTAGGCTGATTGCCCTGTGTTACCAGCTAAACGGGCAACACTCTTTGTCCTTGCGGCTTCAGATCTGCTCGCGAACAGCATTCGGCGGCAAAACATCCTCTCGCAGCTGCTGCGTCACGAGAGCGAGGCGATGGTGCGGCTGATCCTGCGCGACCCGCTGCCTGGGCTGACTGCGCTGCGTTCGCAGGGAGGAGAAGATGCAGGTGACGGAGACCTCGGTGCGGTGCAAGTGATCGGACCCATCGCGCTCTCGAGACAGGACAGCTTGGACGTGATAGAGCAGAAGATCCAGGTATGAGCGCTGTGGCTTGTCGTGGCTCCACACTGCTGCCCGTGTCTCACTCACTCTTGGCTCGTGTCGCGACTGGATGTTGCGAATGGCAGGCGTGGATAGCCGAGCACGTCGGCAGCGATATCGAGGTGCCCAGCGGCGGCTACCTCTCCGTACTCAACCTCACAGCAGACACCCTGTAGCCACCGACCGCATCTTTTAGTCATTCAGTCATCCACGTATCTCTCTTTTCCCATCCATACGCTGCGTTCGACTCCTGCCTGGCGTTCGTCAAATGTGTGTTTCGTGTTATGATTTCTCGTTGTGTGTCCTAGTATGTCCTTGCCACCGGCTCAGTGGTTTTCATCGGCCGTCTCCTTGTACATCATCCACTCTTTTTGCTCGAGGCGGCCGGACATGAGCTTGAGGATGCGGTCGGGCGACACCCGGTCCTCGATCTCGTCCTCCTCGTCCTCCTGGAACCGCACGCGGAACGTGCCGTCATCCTCGTTCTTGGCCACGACCGTGGCTTCGTGGTAGAGGCGCGAGCACTCTTCCCGCACCTTGACGATGTCGCCGTCCTCGATCTCGCTCCAGCACGCGATGCGCTGGACGTCAGCGCGCGGGATGTCGCCGATGATCTCGAGGTTCGACACCTGCACGCTGCAGAGGTCATCGCGCACGTCCGCCACGAGCTGAGAGGGGTCGCACATAGGAGCACAGGCGAACGCAGTCAGCACACCGGACAGCTCTCTGCGCTTGCATAGCTACTGCGTTCAGGACGTACCCCGATCACGCGCTTGGGGTAATTTACCACCTGGATCGTCACGACGTCGCCTATCACTATCTGCGCACGCACACACAGCCACGAGGTTAGGAACCGCTTTCGCACATGCCACGTGCCGGCACGACGCGACGCACCTCGCCGGACGCGCTCGTGGATGCGCCAGCCCCCATTTGCCCTGCTGCGGTCTACAGAACAATACGAAGCGGTCGCGGAGCTGGCGGAGGCGATGGAGCAGCAGGACGGCGTCAGCACAGTGCAGTGCTGGGGCGAGGGCGATCAGAGAAGCGCTGACGGACGTGCGCGCTGCTTGGTGCTCGATCGCTCCGTCTGTCTGCCGGATGACTTGCGCGTGTCGAGTCGCCGGCCGGTGCTTCTCCGCGAGGCTGTGCGCGTGCGTCCATTCTGGGCAGCGCCGCGAATAATGGCTTCGCCTCTGAAACGGACAGGAGCGAGCAGTGTACCGCCCACAGCGGCACATCTCGCGGATGGCGATCTACAGATCGCACTCGCTGAAGTGCGGGTTCGAATTGAAATGAGATTCAAGTATTGCAAAACAGCCCAATGCGCTCCTTAGAAACTGGCACATGAAAGCGGCCGAGCAGTTCTGTCAGCGGATGGACAGGAAAGAAAGGCGCAACTCACGTCTCCGCTAAAGTGCGGCTCCGCTCGCCAAAAACTGCTTTTTCCCACGCAGCAGACGCGCAGCAGAGCCGAAAGAGAAGCCAAGAGCGACGAGCGAGAGCGACGAAGCCACTCGCGCGACCTCCTCTACGGCCGACTGTCTGTCCGCCTGCTGTCTACGAGTCTGACCGCCTTGTGCATCTTGCGCACAGCTTCCGCCCAGCCAGCGTCGCCGTGTCTCTCAGCACGGGGGTCTCTGTCGGTCGAGCGCGGGAGTGAAAGAGAGAGAGAGAGAGCGGTCGTTGCGCGACAGCCAACGGGAGAGTCGCATGAGCGTCGTGGTGCAGGTGGCCATGGGCTCGAGCGGCAACGCCGTGCTGGAGAACTACACGATCGGTGACGTGCTCATCTGCAAGGCGCATCGCGGGAAGCTCCAGGAGATCGCCTACCTCGTCGAGAAGCTCCAGGCAGACGTCAACTATTGCAACCAGGTGGGGATGACAATGCTGTTTGCCTACGTTGTCGTTATTGTTGTGGCGTGCATTTGGTAGAGCGATTGGTGCTCACTATGTGTGTGCTACTCTGCTGTGCAGAACGGCGCGTCTGCGCTTCATGGGGCTGCGGCGTCGGGACAGCTCGAGGTGGTGCAGTGGCTGATGACTCACGCGAACGTCGACCGCGGCGCCACGGACCATGTACGATTAGTATTTGTTGTTGTTGTTGTTGTTGCGTATGCTGCGTGTAGCGCATACAACGTGCTTCAGCTGACTGTGCGAGCTTCTATTGCATCCATGTCTCAAACCCCCAGGACGACCAGACGGCGCTCCACTACGCGGCGTTCTACGGCCACCTCGAGGTCGTGCAGTTTCTAGTCGAACACGGCGTGCCGCTCGATGTGCCTGACAAGGTGCGATCTGCAGTGCCAGCTGTGCTGCTTCGTGCTGCTTTTACGGCTGGCTAACCTCGTTGTTTACACATGGATGCTCACAGTACGGACGGTATGCGCACTGCTCGGCTGCAATCAACGGCCACCTGGACGTCGTGGCGTATCTCTTGGAGGAGTGCCCGCATCCGATCGACATCAACGCCATCGATGAGGTCAGTGGTGACTTGATGCACGTGTTATGAACCTGCGCTGCATGTGCTCGTTGGATCCGCTGTTGCTCAACATAAATCCCGATCTGGTGTTCCAACTGGCAGTATGGCGGTTCGTGTCTCCATTGGGCGGCGTCGAAAGGGCGGAAGGAAGTGATCCAGTATCTCTGCATGAAGGGCATCGACGTGCACCTCACGAGCTACGTACGTCCTGCCACCAGTCTTGTTGCGCTGCGCTCTTTCCCTGCCTTGTCGTGTGAGTGGATGGGCTTACGAGACTGACAACTTGATCTCTCTCTTTTTCCCCCTCAAATACAGGACAACAAGACGGCGTACCAGGTCGCAAAGGACAAGCACAAGACGCGTTGCGTGCAGTTTCTCAAGAGCTGGTACGAGACGTCGCAGCGCTTTGTGCACGCGGCCGAGGACGGTGACGACGAAGAGATCGTCCGCATCATCGCGGAGATCAACGGCGCGTACCCGCTGCGCTTCATGCGCGACAAGGTGCGGTGGAGCCTTTTGTTTCTCTGTTGCTGCGATCGGAAATGCTGACGTGTGTGTGCTTTGCTTGGTCGGTTAGAATGGGAAGAATGCGCTGCACTGGGCTGCTGGGTCTGGGCACTTGTCGACGCTGAAGCTCTTGTGCGAGCACTTTGCAGTCTGGACGGACGCCGACAAGGTATGTCGGATTGCTGGGAATGGCGCCATTTTGGTGCGGACGTCGCTGACATTCGTTGCGCTGTTCGTTTTGTGCAGTTCGGTCGCAACGCTCTCCACTGTGCTGCGCTCGGAGGGCACCGAGAGTGCGCTTTCTGGCTCGTTCGCAAAGCGCGAGATGCCTCGCGCTTCCATTCGCTGACTTTGGTGCGTGCAGTGTTTTGTTCCCGATCGCTTCAACTGGAGGTGTGTTGATAGGCCAAGCTCTAACCATCTCAATGCTGGCGCTTTATTTGCAGACGAACAAAACCCCTTCTCGCTGCGCTTTCGAGGCTGGGCACAGCGCGCTCGCGTCGAGACTTCAGGTATGGCCATGGCACTTTGTGGGGATAGTATGGACGCGACCCTGAACTCAGGTATCTTGCGTTCGTGCAGGCGTGGGAAGAGGGCAACGACGAGTACTCGAACAACGAAGACGAGAGCATTCCGTCGTCGGACCAGGGCAGCTACCGCTCGAACACCGAGGAGGACGAAAGCCAAGCGAACTCCACCTCGCGTCCGAGAAGTACGTCTAGCTGCCGTGTGTCTCGAGTTTGTTGTTGCTGCGAGTATGGCAGGACTGACTGACATGAGTGTGGCTGTTGCAGACATCGAGACGGTTCACAACTGGCTCAAATCGCTGAAAATGGACGAGTACACGAAGAACTTTGAGCGCGACGGCTTTGACACGCTGCGTGGCGTCGCGACGATTGACGAAGACGATTTGATCGACATGCGCGTGAAGAAAGGGCACCGTCGTGTCGTGCTGTCGCACATCGACGAGCTCCGCCACCAGCTCGAGTTGCTCGACCAGACGTCGAACTCTGCTGGGCAAGAGCCTGATTCGTCGCCGACGCTGAACATGCTGCCGGTGATCACGAAGCAGTCATCGAGCACGAGCTTGGCGTCGTCGATCGGTCCTGGCGGCGGCGCTTCGGATGCACCGCCGGCGCGAACGGAGCGGAGAGGGTCGCTGACTGGGCTGTTACTGGACGCCTGAGTCTGCTACGTGCGTGCGTGCGATAAAGAACGATGATGTTGACTACACGAGAAACAAGAAAACAAGAAGCACTGGACGACACGACCGCGCAAGGAACATCGGACGGCTCGCTCGACTCGACCGACAGACTGAGGCGTGCGGATGTGCTTCGGCATGGGTTACCGGTATGTATTTGATAAATGTAGTCGATAGAGAATAGCATCGCCTCGTCGACGAGATAGAGCTTATCTTGTCGACTTGTCCGCGAAAGGGCTGCAGCCAGCCATTGTGACGTAGGTGTCGGCGAACGTGGTGACATCGCAGCTGAGGGCGAAAGCAGAAAGCAAGAGAAAGAGACAGAGGTTTTGGATAAGCGCGATGAACAAAAACAACACAAGAGAACTTGGCGCCATGTGCGAAAGCGCGTACCTTCCGCGTCCTTTGAACATGCGCTGGTGCATGTCTGCTCGAATACCCTTGGTCGCCATCTCGTGGAGCCAGCTACCGTAGAAGGCGAGTGCAGAACGAGAGACAATGGTCAGCACCTGGCAAGGAGCGTTCAAGAAATAGGCAGGAGGCGCAAACTTTGCTATCTTTACCCGACTCGCTGGGCTTCGGTGAGAGGCATCGGGTACTTCTCGTTCGGTTTCTTCATGATCTCCTTCATCTTGGCAGCTAGTGCGACACGAAAGAGGAAAATACTGGCGTCAGCAGTACTCAAATGTGCTCCAGAATGCCTGCATCCCCAACGGCAGGCATTCGTACCGAGCGCCTTGGTCTCGTCGTCTTCGTGCACCCTGGCGAAGTCTGCGGGGTGCGTGCGCGTCGGCTTCTGTGTGATCGAGCTCACTGCGCATGGAGAGGCAACACGTCAGTCTCGCCAGCACAAGCCCGCTCTGAGCAGCCGAATGCACGCAGCGATTGCTGGACGCACGCGTCTTGGGGTTGAGCTGGAACGGCGTGAGCGCGCTCTCCATGAGGTACTCGGTCTTGAGCTGCTCGCGCCAGATCTGGTTCTTGGCCACCTCGTCGATCTTGGACGCCATCGACTCGCGCTTCTTGTCCGCCATCGCTGCTGCTTTCTCTCTGCAAGAGGACGCGTTCGCGAGCGTATGTCTCCTGCCGATTTCGATCTCGACAAGCTCTGCTGTGTGGAGGAGGTTGGTGCTGCTTTGTGATGTGAGAGGAGTGGGAACTGAGGCGAGGCAATACTGAAAGGTGAGCTTCACCTTTTTATAGGAGTGCGTGGATCAGAAAGCGAGAGGAGAGGACACTATTTATAAGGAATGCGCGATCGACTTCTCGAGGCTGAGCCTCACATCTTCTCCATGGCTCCCTTGATCGCCTTGATGAACTCGTCGCGCTGCTGCACCTCGTACGAGTTGCGCTTCTCGTACACCTGCCCGTCCGCCGCTTTCCACTTGTAGTACACGGTCACCATGAGCGCGTTCTTCTTGAGGCACGTCATGCGCGCCACGTGCGAGAGCGTGTGGCAGGACTTGACGAGGTACACGTCGTCCACGTTGCGCTCGGCCTTGAGCACCACCAAGTGGTTCTCCGCGATTACCAAGCGCCGAGGCAGCATGCTCACGCGTCCGGCGTCACCCGAAGCGCCTCCACCGAGCTTCTTCTTCTTGTACCCGGAGAAAAACGGACTCTCGACGCACGGCAGCATCTGCACGCGACTGACATGCATGCCCTTCTTGAGCACACCGACGTGCCCCTTCTCGACGCTCTGGAGCGAGAATGCTGCTGCTGCTGCTGGGCCAGGGTGCGCGTTCGGGTCGCCACTGCCGCCTTGTCCGTTGAACGACTCGTTGCGCGCCGACGACGACGACGAGGTACGACTGCTGGTTCTCTCACCGCCGACAAAGTCGTCCTCTTCGTCGTCGTCATCGATCGTGAACACTTCCTCCTCCGAGCGTTGGAACGATGCGTTCCTCTCACCAGTAGCAGCAGCACTGGCACCACCTGGACGAGCTCCAGCAGCAGGGCTACCACCACCAGCACCAGTAGTGGTAGGAGAGTTCGTGGCACTCGCTGTCTTCGACGAGCCTCCGAACGGCACGCGCGTCTTCGCGACAGCGGCCTGCTCTGCCTTCTTGAGCAGATCGAGACTCTCCGAGCCCATCGCCACCAGCGAGCTGCGGAACTTGTTGAAATTTGGGAGTGCGCCAGTCATGGGCGTGCGATCGGCTGGCGACGAAGGAGCCCCGCTCTTGGCTTGCTGATCACCACCACCACCGCTGCTGCTGCTGCTGTTGGTTTTCTTCATGAGCCACTTGGTGCTGTCCTTGAGCGAGTCGGCAGGGTTCATGAACGTCTTGCCGCTGGTCTTCAGCGCACCTGCAAAGCTCGAGAAGTACGAGCCTCCTGGGTTCGAAGCATGCGCGTCAAAGAGCGACTTCGCGTCGCGTTCGCCAGTCGGAGATGGGGCTTTCGGCGCGCTCGCCATGTTCGCAGATGAGTTGCCGCGCGAGCTCGAGCTTGCACTGCTGCCGCCGCGACTGAACGACTCCTGCTTCTGCTCACTCGCAGCGGCGCTCGTGCCAGATCCAGACTGCTGCATCGAGCTGGAGGCTGCAGCGCCACTCGCGGAGGCTGTTGACGCAGCCATGCTCCGGTGGTGCTGGCAGAACGAGCACTGCGGCGCGTTGTGGTCGATCAGGTCGTCGACAGTGAACCGCGTCGAGTGGTACAGCAGTCCGTGCGCTGCGGCGTAGCCTCCGTCCAGCACGCTCACGTACGGGAAGCCCTGCTTCGTGAGGAAGAGCAGTGCGCTGTTCACGCGCGTGAGGTTCGTCGCGTACGCTTCGAAGAAGTTATCCTTCAGCACGAACGGCGACTGTTCCTGCGTCTGCGGCGCGTGCTGCTCGCGGTCACGGATCTCGTTCACAATGTGGCCGTAGCCGTGACCCATGACGCACAGGTGCACGTTGCCTTTCATCGGGTTGAGCGTCGCGAGCACTTGCTCGAGTACCTGGCGATCGGTCACAGCGTCCGGGTCGAAATGGAACGCGGTCGGAATCTGTCCGTCGTGGAGCTCGTCTTTCGAGCGGCAGTCGATGATGAAGTACCGGATCTTCGCGTCTGTGACTGGGCTCTGGAAGCTCTGGAACACCTGCGGGATCACGTCCGAAGCTGCGAGACGCATCGCGATCGACGCGCTGTCGCCAGCCCCCGAGAGCTGGTCGAAGAGCTGCTTAGCGTTGTGACCCGCGTCGTCTTTCGCCGCCAGCTCAGCCGCAGCCTTCGAGCTGGACGATGAAGACGTGCCCATGAGCAGGAGCTTCGTGGGCATATCGATCATCGCGTTTGAGAGCTCTTTCACACCGGTTGCGGACGCGGAGATCAGCGACGACATGCCCAGATAGTTTGTCGAGTTGCTCTTGGACAACGTCTCGGAAGGATTGCCGCTTGGCGTCTCCCGCACTGCTGCCGGCGGCGCATAGCCAACCTCGCGAAGCTTGCTGCAAAAGCTACGCGGCGTCGCATTGATGAGCTTCTGCACGTCGCGCGTGAGCGTGTCGCTGGTGGCCTTGAGCGCATCGACGAGGGTCTGTCCCATACAGTGGCGCAGCTGGTCACCCTCCATGCGCAGCAGCTTCTTTCCCGCACACGCGGCAATGAGGTGCACAACGATGAAGCACATGCCCGTCGACGCGTGCTCTCGAGCTGCTGAGCTGCTGCCGTCTACGAGCAAGCAGCAGTCCCAGATCCGCATGAGGAAGTCGAAGCTGTGGTAGCTCTCGGACTCAAACATGGAGGCAACCCAGGAGTCCATGACCACGCCAGTGTGCTGCTGAGAGCTCTGGACGAGCTTGCCGCTCTGTGCTGTTTCCGGCATGCTGAGGTTCCACGTGTGGAAGTGCTGGTCGAGGTGGAACGCGATCTCGGGTGCGTGGTACAGCAGCAGCCACTTGAGCAGCGGACGTCTGGCGTCAGCGATTGCGCGGGTCGTCAGGTGCTTTGGCAGGTGGGGGAGCACGCGGTGGCAGACGGCGAGCAGGGTTTCGACGAGCTCGAGGCGAAGCGGATCATTTCCGCTCGTGGTGATCAGCGGAGCGAACGTGAGCGCCATGCCAGAGACGTAGCTGTCCATCTGCAGCTTCTTGCAGAGGTACGTCAGCAAGATCTCGGCGTTGTCGATGAACAGCAGTCGCGCGCCATCAGCCGAGTCCTCCTCGGACGCAGATGAGTGCACAATCTCCAGGTACAGTTTGCTCGAGAAGATGCTCGTGCACAGCGACTCGACTTCTTTGCGCAGCAACGCCTGGTTGGACAGGTCCAGTGGCGTTGTCTGCAGCGCATACATTGAGATCGACTCCTTCGACTCGGACGCCTGGAAGTGCACCATTCACAGCCAATCAGCAAGGTTTTGTCAGACTCGACGCAAGTGGCGCAGCGAAACTAGTGCCAGGTGCGTAGAGTACTCAGCATACATGGAGAGCGTGGCGCCACATCGCAAGGCGAGACGCTGGCGGAAGCATGCCAGTCTCGCTGTAGGCTTTGTACAGCGCTTCGAAGTCTGGATACACCAGACAGCAAAGAGCACGAGTGAGTGAGAATCCAAGTGACAGCAGTGCCGTCGTCAGCAACACGAAAGAGAAAGAGGCCCACCGAGCGCAGGCACGCGCTGGAGCGAGCTACTTTGGCTCTTGATGTGCAGCGACGAGTTGCTGCTCTCGCGCGAGCTCGACGACGCTTTCTTCTTGGCGTTCTCGACGATCTTCTCCAGGAAATCGTCGTCGTCGTCGTCGTCGAGCGAGACGTGGCCGCCGGCATAGCCTCCATCAGCGCCTGAAGGTACAGCGGTCGCAGAGGCGGCGACGTGGATCGGAAGCGCTGGTGGTGCCATTCCAGCGCTCTCAGTCGCGTGTTCAGCCACCTGAGGTGGAGGAGCTGAGAAGTTGGGTGTGCTGGAGCCGTCCAGGTTGATGTCGTCCATGGCGATCGATTCCATCTCTCCAGTCGAAGACGCAGATGACTCTGGCGGCGCTCCTCCGTCGTCCAGCCACGACAGGAAATCGTCTTGTTCCGAGTTCCCGATCTGCTCCCAGGCAGGCTTTCCGGTCATAGTCGACGACGACGAAGACGCTGCCATGGCTGCCGCTGAAGCTGGCGCCACTGTCACTCCCAAGGCAGGCGCTGGAGGTGGCGGGGCTGCGGCATCGTCTCCGTTGAGATCAGTCGGCGCTGGTTTCTCAGTTTCGTGGGGCTTGTACGCGCTGGCCGAGCTGCTAGTCGTCACTGGCGAGTCGCCAAAGATGCTCGCTTCGTCAAAGTCCGAAGGCAGCGTTGCGCTGAACTGCTCGTCCTCCTTGAGATCGCCGAAGATGTCATCAAAGTCCGACGCCATCGCTTTCGCTTGACTGCTTGCCCTCGCGTCTTTCTTCCTCGCCTGTGGTGACGATGGTGATTGAGCTGCTCTGCCCCGCTGCTCTACTGCTCTGCTGCTCTCTCTCGGCGGTTGCGCGTCTCCGTTTCAAGCAGAGAGGCGCTTGCACGCAGCCGAAGAGCTGAGAGCTGCAGGCTGAATCCGAGAATTCAGAAACCGCTCGCCATTCTCCTCGAGATTGGCTTCAAATAGACAGCGGTGGCTCGCTCTGCTTTCGCGCGCCAGGCGCGAGATATCGTTCGCCACATCAACAACGCAAGCGAGCGAGCAAATAAACCTCTCAGGAGTTCAGAGTGACGCTGCACTTCGTTGCATCGAATATTTTTCTTCTTCGTGTTGTTGTCCTTAAGTAGTAAGAGAGAGCAAATTACGTCAACGAGCAGGAGAGGGAGGCAACAGCAACGGCGTGCGTACTCACATGGGGGGGATAAATCTACAGGTTCTTGGATCTCGTCGCTCAGTTGTGGGGCTTCGAGGGTGGGTGCTGGCTGACGACCGAGCGTCCGCTTTCTCTTCTTCCGTTGAAACTCAAAGCTGGACGCCCGCATGCTTTTCATCGCCAGATCTTGACTGCTGGCACGAAGCAATCCATCACATCGCGTCCCTCCTGAGCCCTTGGGATCTCTCAGACGACTTCCGGAAGGTGCACCGGCGGCACAGCGTTCATCGCTGCTGCCGCGAATGACTGGTTGTACGCGTTCACCTCCGCCTGGTGCCAGTACGCGTGCCGGATCGCGATTATCCACATGATGACGAGCATGATCGTCTGGAAAATGTTGGCCGAGACGATGTCGTCCTTCGACGGTGCCTGCGCGCCGTACGCGAACCGGATGCGCTCGTTCGGGATGTCCGAGTTCGAGATCTGAATCGTGATGTAGATCTGCTCCGTGACCGTCAGGATCGCGAGCCACAGCACGCCGCGGCAGAAGAACCGGATCGGACGGATGTCCGTGTCGTGCGCGGCTTTGAAGCCGACGCCGCCTACGTACACGCCGAACGCGTGGATCAGCAGCTCCACGACTCCTGCGACTGGGTCCTGGTGGTAGTACTCAGGATAGTCGTACATGCGCTCGCGCTGGTCCTCCCGCTCCGCTGCTGTCTGCGCAGCGCTCGGCCCGCCACTGCCTTCCGCCTGCTGCTGGTTGCGCAGCTGCTGGTCGTTTGCGAGCAGCGCGAACTGGCCCATGACCTTCATGGTGTAGATGATGAGCAGGAACGAGCTCCAGAGCTTCACGCGGCGCGCGCAGTTGCCAAGCGGCGAGTCGAGCATCAGCGGATCCACGCGGCGCGCCGAGTCCGACGGGAACACCGCCGACGAGATGATGTCGTTTGAAATGTGCACGATCGTCATGCCCGAGCCGTCGTCCAGGCGGGCACCGTTGCCGCCTGCCGAGCCGCTCGTCGTCGCGTCCGCATTCAAAATCTCCGGGTCGGGCGTCTGGCTCATGCGCACGAAGAGGTGGATTGTGTGGCCATCCTCCACTTTGTAGTCCGCGAGGCACGACTCGTCCTCGAGCACGCGGCCGCGGTAGATCAGGCGCTGCGCCGTCACGGCCACCTCCGTGCACTCGAGCACTTTCTGCTTCATCTGTGCCACGCGCCAGTCCAAGCGGCACGGGATCGTGAAGAACTTGCCGTTCAGGTCCAGGATGCGCACTTGGATCGCGTCCGGGCCGAGATCCTCCGCTTCCGCTTCCACAGTCGACACGGCGTCCGCACTCTCCTCGGGACTCTCGCTCTTCTGCTCCAAGCTGCTCTCCTCTACAATGCACAGCACAACACGTTCCACAACGACACACAAATTAGATCGTGCACAGAGATCGCCTCTGCACCGCATAGTACACAGCACCGCAAGACGTACCGTTGATGGTGATCGTCACGGACTCTTCCTGGTTGTTGCTGCCGCCGCTCCCCGAAGCCGCCGCCGCTTCCTGCGCGCTCTTCTTCCTCTCTTGATCCTTCACGCTCGGCTTCTCCGCAGACTCGCTGCGCTCCGCAGAGTCGCCGCCATGCGTCTGCGCTCTCTCCGTCGCCACCGCAGCAGCGGGAGCAGCGCCACTTGAGCTCACCGGCGGACTGGTGATCGCTGCTGGTGCTGTGTGGGCTGCTGCTGCTGTGCGCTGTGGGACAGTCGAGGCGCTGGCTGGGGACGCGGCGTCCTCCGTGCCGAGACTCTCGCGGTCCTCGCGATCGCTGTCGTCCGCGCCGTCGGCCGGCAGCGCCTCGTAGCGGCGTCCGCGGCGCGCGCTCTCGGCGCTGCTGGTGGGCGGCGATCCGCCTAAGAAACGCCCCATGCCGCTCTGCGCTCGCTCTCTTTTCGGTAGTGACGCGGAATGCAGAGAACGGCGGACTGTTTTTTGTGGGGAGCGATCTGATCCCTCCTTAGTATGATCAGATAGAACAGTACAAATATCGAGTGATTTATGGATATGAAAGGGTTATGAAGGGAATCTAGACACTCAGGTGAGAGACTTGCACGCAAGGTGACGCAGCGATTATACCTGGGAGGGACAGGTTGGAGAGAGCTTGTGCTGCCATGTCTCAGAAATGGAATGTGAGCGGAAGGTTGCAGCAGTGACGGGGACGCTTTCGATTCGCAGAAAGTCTTCCCGTTTTCTGCGAATCAGCACCAGGCGCCGGCTGCTTCCTCTGACACGCGACTCAATCGCCCAGCAGCTCAATCGCCCCCAGCAGCTCCCATGAAGAAGAAGAGCGGACGCGTCGCCGTGCAGCTCGGCCGCGCGGCGCAGGACGCCAAGCAGCTCAAGCAGCAGCAGCTGCAGAGCAAGAAGAAGAGCAAGAAGTATAGCAGCCAGCAGACGGCGCTGCTTGCGCGACCGTGGTCCGCGACGGCGCAGTTCGAGGAGCTCTCGAAGGAGGAGCGCGACATCGTGCTCGACCGCATCCAGAAGGAGATCGCAGACGCCATCGCCGCCAGAGCGCCGTCTGACGGGACTGCAGGCGCGCCAGTTGCACGCCCGGCGCTCGCGTCGTTCGTCGTGCGAGGCGTGAACCACGTCGCGCGCCTGATCGCGAAAGGCGAGCTGCGCGTGGTGGTGTTCGCCACGAACCCCGAGTCGCTCGCGTTCGCACACATCCCGCTGCTCTGCCGCCTGCACCGCGTCCCGATCTGCGTGCTGCACCTTTCGTCCAAGACGTTCGGCAAGCTCTTCGCGCTCAACAGCCTCGTCGTCTTGGGCATCAAGAAGCTGCCTCGTGCCGGCAGTGAACTCGCCGCTGACGCGAGTCCAGATGAGGCGTCCACTGTTGCTCCAACAGAAGAAGCAGCATCAGCGCTACCACAGACACAAGCGACGCTGTCTGCACTAGAGCGCAGCCAGCTCGAGAGCATCACCGAGTTCTTAATAGCCAAGGCGAGCAAGAAGAACAACCTCCTGTAACCACGGCGTAATGAACGATCGATCGATCCTGTCCATGCACCGCTTCGAGCCATCCAAGTGTCCACCATGTGGACCACATCACTCACCACCTTTTTCGCCCATCAAAGCACTCGCCAATACAAACAAACCCAAGAACTCCAGGACTCGAAGCAGGACGACGACGACGACGACGACGATGGCGCTGCGCAAAGTGCTCGTGGTGATCGGCACGACTGGCGCCGGCAAGACGAAGCTCTCGATCGATCTGGCCAAGGCCGTGGGCGGCGAGATCATCAACTCGGACGCCATGCAGATGTACCGCGGGCTGGACATCGCGACCGCGAAGGTGACCGAGCAGGAGAAAGAGGGCGTGCCACACCACCTCTTCGACGTCGTGGAGCCCTCGAGCCGCTGCGACGTGCTCGCGTTCAAGGCGCTGGCGCTGCGCGCGATCGAGGACGTGCTCGCGCGCGGCAAGGTGCCGATCATCGTCGGCGGCACCATGTACTACACGCAGTCGATCCTCTGGAAGTCCCAGCTGCTGGATGACGTGGACACGGAGGCAGCGGCCGCAGGCTCGGTGAGCGACAGCGCGCTACTGGCGAACCAGACACCCGAGCAGCTCTACGCCAAGCTCCGCGAGGTAGATCCGGCGATGGCGTCGCGCCTGCACGTGAACAACGTGCGCAAGGTGCAGCGTAGCCTCCAGGTGTTCCTGCAGACAGGCACGCCGCACAGCGAACACATCGCGCGCCAGGAGAGCGAGAGTCTGAACGTCGAAAAGTACTTTGACGCGTGCGCGTTCTGGGTGCACTGCAACAAGCCGACGCTCGCGGAGCGGCTCGCCAAGCGCGTGGACAACATGATCAGCACCGGCCTGGCGGACGAGATCAAGACGCTGCGTGCGGTGGTGAAAGCGAACCCGCCGCGGCTGCATGCAGAGCGTGATGTCAATAGCAGCAGTGCAGATGCAGATGGAGATCGTGATGAGCCTGAGAACTCGGTCGGGATCCTCCAGGCGATCGGCTACAAGGAGTTCCAGCCGTACTTTGACGCGCTCGAGGCTCAGCAAGCCGCCGCGGCTACTGGCGACAGCGAGGAGGAGAGTGCTGCTGCTGCGGACCTGAAGCGCATCTTTGACGAGTGCGTCGAGCAGCTGAATGTCGCCACGCGGCAGTACGCGCGGCGGCAGCTGTCCTGGATCCGCAACCGCTTCGTCACGCGCAACATCCCAGTCTACCAGGTTGACAGCAGCGACGTCTCGCAATGGGAGAGCGTTGTACGTGGGCCAGCGAGTCAGATCGCTCAGGCTTTCCTGGCAGGTCGTCCAGTCCCGGAGCAGTTCACGTCCATACAGGAAGCGCAGCCAGATGCGAGGGAGCTCTCGCTGGCGGAGAAGTACGCGGAGAACATCTGCGAGATCTGCGGGGGCCGCAAGTTCACGGGCTCAAGGCAGTGGGCGTCCCACCTGGCCTCCAAGGGCCACAAGTTCCACGTCAAGCGCGTGGAGATCGAGAAGAGTGGCGGCGGGAAAGCCGCGTTCTTCGCACGAAGCAAGCAGGTGCGCGGTGCGAGTGGGGGTATAGAGGACAGCGAGGCGCAGGACGCAACGGCAGACGAGGCTGTAGTGAAGCGCGCCAAGTTGTCGAATGATGCGCACGAGTCAAGCAGCAGCAGCAGCTGAAATGCATAGGAACCAGTTAATAGAACCCAGCAGAGTGTGTGCCAGGGATTCATGTCGATGGCATCGAGAGCTCACCATTTTCTGGTGAACCCAAGTGTGGGACCATCATTCCCGAAGCATGCACCAGCACTCTCGGTCCGCTGATGAACATGTCCGACTCT
Source organism: Globisporangium nagaii (assembly GCA_023335995.1). Classification (NCBI taxonomy): domain Eukaryota; phylum Oomycota; class Peronosporomycetes; order Pythiales; family Pythiaceae; genus Globisporangium; species Globisporangium nagaii. Next base: position 54,020 of record JAADWH010000041.1, read on the forward strand.
CCTGCGCACATTGGCTCGAGCGCCTCACTCCCCGCAGAGCTCACTTGCTCACTAACCACAGACACTGCAGCGCGGCAATGACGATACACGCGCTGACAGCAGTGAACCTCGTGCTGCACGCACACGACGCCGTCGCTGCTCTGCCCAGCGTCATGCGCGCCATCCGCCGCTTCGCCGACACCCCGCTCCTTGCGAAGCTCGAGCGCGCAATGACCACGCTCGACGGGATCGCAGTGATGGAGCAGCTGATAGCAGCACACAACGAAGACATGCGGCTCGACACGCTCGAAGGCATCTGCCACGATAACAACGAGGGATCGCGCGGCGATTGGCAGGAGGTGTTGGCGCACGATAAGCGCGTCCACGGTGTCTTTCAACGTGGAGCGCTGCACGAGAGCGCTGTCATCATCGAGTGGGCTCTCGCCACAAGTCCAAGCATCGAGATCAAGGGAGTGCTGTAGCGCGCAGTCTGCAAGGGGCTTCTGAATACCGTGCAGCTGCTGCACCCACGCGTGACAAATTTCAGCGCCAGTGGGTACAGCGAGGACATGTTGCTCAACATGTCCGCCCACAGCGGACACCTGTCGACGCTCGACTGGATCTTCGCGCATCGCCGAGACCGCAACTTCAGCTGCTTTGTCCAAGCGTCGGAGAATGCCGCGAGCGCTGGGAACCTGGAGGTCCTCCAGTGGATCCACGCGAATTGCGCTGACCAATGGTCGCACCTGGGGCTCAAGGAGGCTGCGAATCGTGGCAGCCAGGAAGTCATGGAGTAGATCTACCGAGTTCGTGCAGATGCAGATGCGGAGGCAGCGATGGAAGCAGTCGCGAAAGTCAGCTGAGTCGACGAGCTGCGGTGGCTGCACGACGCATACCCAGCGAGCCGCCTCTCGTTCACATCGATGAAGCGAATTGCGACAGGCTACAGAGCGGAAATCGGCACGAGTCTCATGGCGAGCTTCCCAGAGAGATACCCGAGCACGCTGCTGAGTGCTGGCGCAGAGACTGAGTCGTAAAGCATGGATGGCACAGTCTTGCTCGTCTGCGCAGAACAATCGATGCATGAAATCGTGATGCATATCCTCTATGGTTCTATGTGGTGTTTCTATTCGACCCGCGCAAGCTTCAGACACCAGTTCGAGCGACTGTAGACGCACTCGAGCAGCTGGAGCCCCGGCACCTGGCGCACGAGCTCATCGAGCTCGCCCTCACGGTAGACGTGGCAGTAGCGCTGGTACACCACCCACTTCTTCTCCCTGTCCTTCTTCGCGTGCTTGGCCAGCAGCACAGGTGGCTGAGCCATCGTCTCGGTCTGCTGCCGGTCGTCCTCACTGGTGGCAGTGGCGCCATCGCTGCTGCTGGCGCTCGGCGCGTACTTCTCCTGGAGCTTCCACTCGACGAGCACATCCTGCTGCGCGAACTGGCGCTTAGAGCGCTCGTCCTGCTCGAATGCCCACGCGACGATGTACACCAGTCCGCCGACCTTCACGACGCGCGCCAGCTCACTGCATTGCAATCATCGTCATCATCACAATTGCGTGAAAGCGTTACTGCTGCGAACCAGAGTGGGTTGAGAATAGAATCGCGTACCTGATGAGAGCGACGCGGCGCTCGGACGTCGAGATGTGATGCAGCACTGCGATAGAGATCGCAGCGTCGAACGCGCCTGTGCGCAGCGGCACGCTGAGCGCGTCGCAGCCAAAGAGCTCGTAGTCTCTGGATCCATTCGCAGCCGCACCATTGCCGTCAGAGCCATCCATCCAAGCCACTTTTGATACGGTAACACTACTGCAGCAGCAAAACACTCACTTGCCCTCCCGCGAACACGTGAGCAGTGGGATGCTGCGGTCCGCGCCGACCATGCACACGCGCGGGTTCACGCCCAGGTACTTGCCGTTGCCGCACCCGACGTCCGCCACGAGCGCGCCGTCGGGCAGCGCGTCGAGGAAGTCTGTGACGAGCGGCCACGGGTGGTGTCGCGTGTGACTAAAGTGCGGCGCGATGCTGTCGTACACCTTGTGCACGTGCTCACGCTCGAGCTCCGACGGCTTGAGCCGCATCAGCGCCGCCGCCTCGGCGTCCGCGTGCAGCGCAGTCGCCGGCGCTGGTGTCGCTGGTGGAGCCATTTTGTCTGTTGTTGTACTGGCGTCTGGTTCGTCGAAAATGGTAAGTTTGGAGTGGATATGGCGCTTTTACATGCCCACCTGACTGTGATGATGCGCTTTTGTGGGAAAGAGTGGCAAAACATCCATTCATACGAAATGCTTTGTTCGCAATAGAGTGCTTTATTGATGGCAATCAAACTGTTCACCGATTCTCTGCGACATGTGACGACGATGGCGGTCGCGACTGGGAGGAGGAATGGGCTGGCGCTGGCGCTGGGGGGACCCCAGGCAGCTCGCGAAGCTCGCTCTTCGAGATGCGCACGACCTGCGCGCCTTCCGCCGACGCCCGAGCCTTTGACGACCGCAGGTAGATCTGAGAAAGCGTCGGAACAGTTAGCTTTCGAGCAGTGTCGCACACCAAAGCATTCATCCAACAACGCACCTTTGCAGTCGCGAGGTCTTTCATGAGCGTATCGTTCGCCTCTTCCAGCTGCTGGATGCGGCGCTTGAGCTGGTGCGGATCCTCGTGGCCAGCTTCTCGCTCGTCGCCGTCGTCGTCTCGTTCGTCGTCGTCGTTCTGGTTGCATTTCGCAGAGTCCCGGATGAGCTGCTGCAGCTGCGCCTGCATCTGCTTCGCCTTGGACTTGTAGAACACCAGGTGCTTCTCGAGGTCCGTGATGTACTCGTCTTTCTTCTGGCAGCTCACAATCATCTTCTTCCACTCGTCGTCCCGCGCTGCAGGATCGATCTCAACTTTCTGCGACTGCAGCTTTTGCTGCTGCTGCTGCTGGCTCATCAGCTCCGAGACTTGCTGCTGCAGCTGGTTCGCGAGCAGCTCACTCTCTTGACGCTGAAGCTCCACTCTCCTGTCGAACTCTTTCCTCGCTGCCACCAGCCCGCTCTCCAGCTGATGGACGACAGTGTCGCGCTCTTCGACTAAGCCTTGGAGCTCCGTCAGGCTGTTCTGTAGCTCCTGCTCGCGTCCGCGAAGTCTCGCCACCTGCATCACAAAAGCAACATATCCACCATAGGATCAGCATGCACCTCGCTCAGCATCGCATGTCGATGCATTTCTCGTTCGTCGCACCTCGTCGAGGATCTTCTTGACAAACTCGGTCGCATCCGCCTGATTGCTGCTTCCTGGTCGCAGGCGCTGCACGATCGCATTCGCAAGCCCATCAACCGGCGACACATCGTCAGCTTTCGAGCGCGTCTTGATGACGTCGAGATCCTCGCGCGCAACCGCGAGCTCTGCATCCTGGAACGCGATGTGGGAGTTCAAGTCCTCGACGAGTTCCACGAGATCCGCAAGCTCCTGCTGCGTGTCGCCGTCGAGGAACTCGTCCTGCTCCTCTTGCTTGCGCAGCCCTCGCAGCTTGCGCTCCGCTCGCTCCTTGAGCTTCTTGAGGCGCTCGATCTCCTCCAACGTGCGATTCTCCACCTGCATCTTCTCGTTGATCAGGCGGATGGACTTGGAGACGTCCGAGATGCTCTCGCGCACCGAGAGACTCTGGCGCATCTTTTGCATCTCGAGCGCGTTGACGCGTCTCGCTGCCTCATCCTTGCTCTGCTCGGCTTCTTTCTTCTCCCTGATAATACCGAGCACCTGGCGGCGCGCGTCGTTGTACTCGATGAGCTGCGAGATGCACTCTTCAAAGACAGACACTAGGCTCTTCGCGTCGCTGTTGTTCTGATGCTCCTGCTGGGCTTTCGACGTCGTCGGACGCAGCGAAGTTGACGATTTGGGGACGTGGCGGTGCTTGGCGTCAGCTGGCGACTGCTGCTCATCGCGAGTCTCGGGCTCCTCGATCTCCAGCACGAGACCCTTGGCTCGGTGCGAGTGGCGCACAGCACTGCTGTTCTTGCTGCTGTTCTTTGCTTCCGCCTCTGCCGATAAAGCCGATGAGTGGCTCTTCTCCTCGATGATCGTGTCCTCGAGCGCCTGTCTCTCCTTGCGCAGCGACTCAATCGTCTGCTCCGCCTCGTTGATCTGCCGCTCGTAGTTCTGGCGATCCAGCTGCCAGCGACGACTCGACTCTTCTCGGCTGTGCTGCAGCTCGCCCTACACAACACACAGCGGTTAGGCTCAGTGCTGTGCTTCAACGTTCTCGCAAACACGAAGGAAACATACAAAACGGAGACATGAACGCACATTTTGCTGCTGGAGCTCCTCGATCTTGCACCGCAGCGAGGTGATCGTCTTCTCGAGTTTCGCAACCGCATCGCTCCTGCCGCTGCTGCTCGCGAGCTCGGAGCGGCTACTGCTTCGCGCTGTCGTCGGCTTCGCACCGGCGGTAGTCGGGATTCCACTCCGGCTCTTGATCGACTCTCTCGTCTTGCTGCTGCTTGGCGTGCTCTTATCCTCTTCGTCGCCGTTCCCGATGAGCACGTTGTCTTCTTCGCCGTCGTAGTTGGTCATTGCCGTCCCGCCGCGCTTCGTGAACAGTCCACGCGAGGAGGTGGCTTTCGCGCTACGAAAGCCGCTACTGCTCGCTGTACTGCTCGCAGTTCTCGCGGTCGGCGGAGCGCGCTCATCGTCCTCGTCCGTGTTATCGTCCTGAGACTTGCTCTCTGCTGCGGAGCCGTTGGCTACGGATGCCGATGAGAGCGACGGGATCAGCTCTGGCACACTACCGATACCACCACCAGCAGCAGCAGCAGCTCCCGAGGCAACGCCGACGTTCGACCAGAGCTGTCCGCCGCGCTCGAGCTGCTGCACTTTCTCAATGAGCTTCTCGTTCTTGCTTTTGGCGTCGACGAGCAGCGCGTGCAGGCGCTGAATCTCGGAATTCTTCATCTCGAAGATCTGCTCGTCGCGCGCGAGGTCGCTCTTAGCGTCCTTGAGCTCCTTCCCCAGCTTCTTGAGCCGCTCGTCACCCAGCTCGTCAGGAGATGATGGAAGTGATCCGAGATCGTGGTTGCTCTCACCAGCGTCCTGCTCTGGTCTGCTGTCCTTGTTATTACTCTCAGACCCCTGATCGCCGTAGCTGTTCGCGCTCTGGATGACAGCGTTCAGACGCTTCACGACCTCGTTGAGCTGCTGCTGCACGGGTCGCCCCAGCGGTTTGATCTCGCGCTCCATCGCGATCAGCGCCGTGATCGCTTCGAGCGACAGGCTGCGCATGTTCTCGACAGTCTCCGCCGCGCCTCTGAGCTTCCGGTTCGCAGCGCCAAGCTGCTGCTCAAGTGCCGCGACTTTGCCCTCCAGAGGTGCGGCTTTCGTGGTCCCGGGTCTGGACGACGCTGCCGACGAGGATGCAGACACTGGACGCGAGACACTCGTCTGCTGGAGCTTGGTCTGCAGATTCGCGATCTCCTCCTTCATGCGCGCGATCTCCTCCTCGCTTTTCTGCTTCGCCTCGATCTCCGCCTGTTGATTCACGATCGGCCGGTTGCGGATGTTCTTGGCGCGGTTCGCGTACTTGAGCGTGTTGAGCGTCTCCTCGAAGTTGATCGTCGCGGGACTCACGCACGCGATCATGAGCGTCTTGGAGTTGCCGCCGAGACTGTCCTGCAGCAGCCGCGTGAGCTTGGAGTCCCGATACGGCACGTGGACACCGCCATTGCCGTTGCCGGTCGTCGCAGTGCTCGTCGAGTTGCGCCGCTTCTCGTCGCCAAGCGCGCTGATCACGTTGCCGAGCGCTAGCAGCCCCTGGTTGATGCTCACCGACTCCTTGAAGCGACCCGCGACAGCACCCGTGCGCTTCGCTCGCTCCGATCCCGCGAGGTCGACAAGGTGGAACTTGGCTTTGCGGCACTGACCCGTCGCGAGGTCGCGCTGGTGCATGATGAGGCTGAAGATCGCGTGCGAGCGACTTGACTGCTCGTTCATGAGCGTGCTGCCCGTCGCACGCGAGGCGCCGCCGATGACCAGGTACCGGAACACGGCTTCTTTCGTCTGCGCGACCTCGGACTTGACGCCGGCGATCACGATGTTGCCCTCGGCGTCTTCGCGAATGTTGAGTTGCTGCGATGTCGCAAGGTGAAAATGCGAACGAGCGGGCTTAGGCGATGAGAGTGGCGAGGCAGGCAGATACCTAGGTGTGCGTGCAGTGAACTGAGGCAAACGATACCTTGGAAGGGATGTCAGGATGCAGCAGATCGCGGAGCTCTTCGTTGTAGATCTCAATGTACTCGACACGGAGACTGAACTCGACGCGCTGCTGGCTCTCCTCCATGTGCTTGAAGATCGCCTTGATCACCTGTAGCAGCAGCAGCATGAGACTCTGTCAGTGTCATTCACAGCAATACGTGAGCTCTTGGTTTGCTGAGACTCACGCGCGGGATGATGCCCTGGATGTCCTCGTTCTTGTCGCCCTTGGCGTCAAAGCCCGCACCGGACATGGTGTGCGTCTTGCCCGTGCCTGTCTGTCCGTAGGCGAGGATCGTGGCGTTGTAGCCCTCGACAAAGCCGTTCACGAGCGGCGCCACGCACTGCTGGTATGTGTCCTGCACGTTTGATATCAAGGAAACACACACTCGGTGTCAGCATCTTTGACAACAAAGTACTGCGATGAGCATGCTCACACGTACCCCCTGCGAACTCGCGACGCCGAGCACATTGTCGAACGTGAACGCGCGATCCTTTCCCACAATGAGCTGCTGTGGACCGCCAGATGTCTGCGTGCTTGCAGAGGCGGAGGCTGAGGACGCCAGCCCATCCAAAGGCGACGCGGCGATGCGGATGCAGCTCTTGGTCTGCTCCTGCTTCTCTTTGGAGCTCAGCGGCCGGATGCGCACGCAGACCTGCACGGCGTCCATGCTGCTCGCCGCCTCCATCTCCGTCTGCGCTGCAGTGCTAGCTAGCTAGCAGTGCGCCTGTGGCGTGCTGAGAGAGTTTGGAGAGCAGAGCAGACGCGACAAGTCCGACGTGAAGCTGTTTCGCCATCCAAACGCGAGTCGCTCGGTGCGTCGTTTCACATTTTTGCTTGCTTGTGTGGCTGCGATGTGGCGAAGAGTGATGGTGGCATGTAGCCATTCCGTCTGCCTTGAAGCCGTGAGTGTCTCATTTGTCAGCACCCAGCACAGACCAACGGCAGCGTCGCATCGCGACAAAGTCGCAATGGCTACACGAGCGACGAGTGAGTTCTCTTCATATTAAAGCGCTGGCGCATTTTAGCGAAAGGAGGTGACTTGACGCGCAGCGATGACCCACGCCAGCACGCTTCAGACAGTTGGCTGGATCGATTGGCGTGGGCTGACTCGCTCGCTGCCGAGAGCCGCGAAATGCACGCACAACTTGAGTTCCTCTCGCTCTGACCAGCAATGATGAGCATCGGTGGCAGCGCAAGCGCGAAGAACGCGTGGTGCATGGGCATCGACATCGGCGCTCACGCCTGCTCGGCTGCGATCACCAAAGACGGCGTCGTCGTCGACATCCCGCTCGAGGAACCACAACAGGAAGACAGCGCTGCGCACTTTCAGCTTCCCGCGTGCGTGAGCGTCGCGGACTCGGGTTTTCTCGTCGGCTCTGACGCCAGGAAGCGCGCTAGGAGTGGCGATCAGAGCACAGTGTTCGATCTTGTGCGCTTGTGTGGAGCCAGCATGCAGGACTTGAGCGATGCGGATCGGAGCAAGTGGCCGTTCCGAGTCGTTCCAGGCGAGAGCGACAAGGCAATGGTGGAGATCACTAGCACCACCCCACCAATCAACGGAGCCGGCGCTGCTAGCACTACGCGCGCGTTCCACCCGGAAGAACTCGTCGCAGTGCTGATCCGAAGCATCAAGGAGAAAGCCGAATCGCTCGTGAGCGCCAATGTCGACTCGACCGTGATCTGCGCACCTGAGGGCTTCAACCACACGCAGCGTCGAGCAATTCGCGACGCGTGCGTCATCGCGGGGCTCCATGTTGAGAAGCTGTTGGGCTCGGCCACAGCATCAGCGATCTCGTTTCGCGTCCGAGAATCGCAAGCTGATGGTGCTATCGCCAGCATCATCGATCCGCCGCCAGCGTTCTCGCAAGTCGTGCTGGTGGTCGACTGCGGCGCCAGCTCGACTGATATCGCGCTCGTCTCGGTCGTGAACAGCAAGTTCGAAGTTAAAGCCGTAGCTTCGGAGCTGCAGATCGGTGGTGACGCCTTCACGGAGCGGATCGCGGCACACTGCCACCGCAGGAACGTACCATCCGCCCACGCATCGGAAGCACCAGGCAGCGCCGCGGGAGGCGTGAACCAGATCCGCCACGCGTGTGAGTTGGCAAAGAAGCTGCTCTCGTCGTCTGCGAACGCGATCGTCGGGATCGATTTCCCCGCGTGCGACGCGTTCGGGTACTACACCGTCACACGAGCGTGCTTTGAAGCACTCTGCGAAGATCTTTGGCAGAGTCTGCTCGAGAGAGCGCGCCGCGTGATCCACGAGGGCTCGGTGGCGAAAGAGCACATCACCACAGTGCTGCTCCGCGGTGGCTCGTTCCAGATCCCGCGGCTCCGGGCGCTGTTCACAGAGAGCTTCGCGAGCCAGCAGGTGGTGCTGTGGCCGCCACGCGTATCCCCAGCGCGCGGTGCCGCTGCGTTTGCCAGTCAAGAGGCTGCCAGCAGTGTCCGCAGCAGCACTCCAGCGCAGGATGGCGACGCACCGGCGGCCATTGAGCTGCTGGAGGTGACGCCGCTATCTCTCGGCATCCAGAGCGTGAGCGGCACGCGCATCGTCATGATCCCGCAGAACACCAAGCTCCCGGTGCACAAGTCGTTCTTGTACTACGCCAGCTGCCAAAACGCCGTGGTCGTGCACGTCGTCGAAGGCGCGAGCTTCAGCAAGCCGAACGCGAACGCGTCTGCGAGCCCTCTGCACCGGCTCGCGAGCATCCGCGTGGACGGCAGCCAGGCGACAAAGCACCTGGTGCTCAAGATCGACATCACGTTCGAGATGGCGTCGCTCGACGAAATGGTCGTCACGGCGATCGAGCGTTCGAGCGGTCGACGGATCTCCACGCGGCTCACTGGCGACGGCACGGGCATGGCTGCCACAACGATCGCGCACGCGAACGCGCGGCTCGAGAACCGCATCGATACCTCGACGGCCATGGTGCTCGTGCCGCGTCACAGCGTGCTGCAGATCCCGCACCTCACGGGCAAGTCGCTGCTGTCGACGGACGACCCAATCCAGCTGCTCGAGGAGTTCGTCCAGGCGCTCGAGGTCGCGCCGCTCTCAAGCGAGGACAATGCGCTCGTGCGCGCGATCGGGTCGACGCTGACGGCGAGCAGAGCCAAGCGCGGAGTCGTGAACAGCGCGGAGTCGTCGCCGGATGTGTGACGTGAGGCAAGGAATGAAGCCATTCTTCGAGAAGACTCGGAGGAACGGTATGTAGCGTCGATCGTGATATGTCGTTGACAACTCATGGCCAACACTGAAAATTCTCTTTCTGTTTAATCGAGCTCGGCAAATCTGAGTGACGCAGCTTTGCGGCACAACGCGGAGGAGATGGAAGTCCACACCCACGACGCGTTAGCTCCCGCATTCCGCGCGGCGTTCCGTGCGCTTTGGAAGTCGCTCCGAACGAGTCGCAGCATCCCTCAATCGCACTCTTACGGTATATAAATGACCGTGTACTGTAATATCGACATGAGCATGTCTATGGCAGTAAAGCGAATCCCTCGTGGTAGTGCCTGGTTTGGGGTTCCAGGTTCAGCGTCCCCCACTGCTGCAGACAACAAGCATCACTCAACACCAACACGCAGCTACGAATAGATGAGGTTTGACAAGTTAGTCGCGCTGCAAATCGTCGTGCGTCAGAAGACGCCTCTTCCCATCTACAGTCTTTCGCCGACGCTGCTTTTTCTCTGTCTCTGGACGCAGCACCAAGATCTCAGTGCGAATAGTCTGACGACAGACTAGCCACGCTGGTGAAGGAGAGTCCTCTGACGTGCCGTTGCGCTGGAAGCTCGTGAGACGCTTGCTCATTGCAGGAAGAGAGAGCGGCCAAATACCGGCCGCTTGGAAGC